>PVJL010003881.1:64330-144950 GCA_004026885.1 Lyroderma lyra
TTTTTTTTTTTTTTGGTTTATCAATATGGTGCATTATATTGTTTGATTTTGAGTGATGAACCGATTTCACATTACTTGGATTAACTCTGCTTGGCTACAATGTATAATCCTTTTGTATATATTTTGTATATATATAGATTTGCCTTGCTACTATTTTGTTAAGGATTTTAATGTATATTTTCATAAGGGAAATTGATCTGTATTTTCTGCTTGTATTGTGTTTGCTTGTTTGGGTATTGGAGTAATGCTGACCTCATAAATGAGTTGGAAAGTGTTCATTTTTCTAATGTGCCTGAAAAATTTGCAAAGAATTGGTCTTATTTTTTAAATCTTTGGTGTGATTCATCATCTTTTGGGATTTTCTTTGTGAGGTCAAGTTATTAATTCAACTTCCATAACACACATGAGTTATGTAGGTTACCTAATATTTGAGTGAGCTTTGGAAGTTTGTTTCTTTTGAGGTATTTGTCCATTGCTTTTATTTTCAGATTCAAGTGATTGCCGTAAAGTTTTTAAAATAATGTCCCCTTTACTTTAAATGTCTATTGGATATTTAGTTTTCCCCCTCATAAGTTCTTAACATTTATAATGTGTGTCCTTTATATTTTCTTATTTCTTAATTCTGTTTCACATTTTTTGTTTGTTTTTTGTTTTTCAAAGCACCAGCTTTAGTTTCATTGTTTTTCTCTTTTTTTCTCTCTCTTAAATTTCATTGATTTCTTTCCTGGTATTTATTATTCTCTTTTTCACTTACCTTGGATTTAATCTGCTTTTTCTTTTTTAGTACTATAACCTAGGAGCTTAGATTATTTATTTAATGCCATTCTCATTTTTTTAATGCTAGAAATTTTCCCTTCATCATTACTTTAGCTTTGCCAACAAATTTTGATATCTTGTGTCTTCATTTTTATTCAATTCAAATATTTTTTTATTTCTCTATGCCTCTTCTTACATTCATGAGTAGTTTTAGACGTATTCTGGTCAATTTTCAAATATATTTTATTTCCTAAATATAATTGTTTTATTGATTACTACCATAATTTGTGTAATTTCAGTACTTTCATGTGTTGAGGTTTGTTTTATGGCCCAGAAAATTTTCTGTCTTGGAGACTTTTCCTTTGAGACTTGAAAAAAATGCACTTTGAAGTTATTGAGTGAAATCTATAAATGTTAGCTAAGTCATTTGGTTGACAGTGATGTTCAGGTCTTTGCTATCCTTTCTGATTTCTTTCTACTGCTTCCATTAATTATAAATAAAGCTGTGCTGAACTCTACAACTATAAATGTCTCCTTATGTCTTTTTAGTTGTTTCAGTTTTGTTTAATGTCTTTTGAAATCCTACCAGATTCATACAAATTTGTGTTTATTGTATCTTAAAAATTTTATCCTTTATCATGTAATGTTATTTATCCAAAGTTAATAGTTCTTGTTCTGAAGTCTACATTTTCTGATATGATTGAACCACTTTAGCTTTCTTTTTATTAATATTTGTGTGATAGATCTTTTTTGATCTTTTTATTTTAACCTATTATATATTGACATGTTAAAATGTTATCTTTGTATTACTTTTCAAAGTTGAATTGAGTTATGGTAGCAACGTGTAGTATGATATTTGCTCAAAAGATTGCATTAATTAAATAAATGTTAGCATCACAATGAGACAGGTAGGAATGTCAAAGAACACAATGCAACAGGCAGGACAGTCAAAGAAAATGGTAGAAGCACAGTTGTCATTTGAAGAGTGCAAGACCATTTTTGAAGTGATATTTGAAATTTAAGAATGTGAAAGTACAATGACAATGAAGGTGTGAGTATGCAACACAACCTCTGACATGCCTTACAACTGCATGCATTTGTGATAAGTTTGAGACGCATGGTGCTGTGTGTGATGTGCACAAGGGAAGATGCTGGAGGCATCATACAGCAACAAGTCCTGCTTCTGCTATGGCATTGGAACAGTTTACATGCTCACCACAGAAGTCTATCAAACAATGTGCATGTGAAACTACAGTTAGCAGAATAGGCATATGACACATTGTTAAAACAGCAAAATGGAAACTTTTTGTCCCAAGATTATTACATGTACTGAATGAAGACAACCCTGATAGAAAGCTGCCGTATTGTGAGTAGTTTCAAAACATGGTACAAGAGGATAAGGAGTTTGTGGGGAAAATGGTTTGGTCTGATGAAGCACAGTTTAAATTGAACAAAACAGTGAACTTAAATAATTGTGTGTATTGGGCTCCAGAAAATGCAAACATGTGGAAAAAAAAGAGTCAATTTACCAGGCCTCAACATCTAATGTAGACTATCATTAAGGGGAATAATTGGACCATTCTTTTTTGAAGGTACTGATATTGGTCAAGTGTATCTAGACATGCTATGCACATCCATTTTACCTGCAATTCGTACACTTTTTAGGAATGATTGATTTTACTTCCAACAAGATGGAGCCCCACCACATTGCCACAGAGATGTGAGAGCTTACCTCGATGAGAATTTGCTAAAACAATGGATAGGACAAAGAGGTGTGATCGAATTTTCCCCATGTTCTCCTGACTTAACACCCCTTGACTTCTACCTATGGGGGGCCTTAAAGGATGTGTTGTACCATAGAAAACCATCTACACTGACGATACTTCAGGAAGAAATTGAAATGGCATGCACAGCAATACAAGTGGACACTTTGGACAACGTTGCTCAAGCAGTAGTTCATCGTAATCAAAAGTGACTGGATTCTGATGGTAACCTCTTTGAGCACCTCTTGTAATTGCAGAAGTCAAACCTGACTTATATTCATCTTTTGTTATCAGTATATATTGAGTATTGCAATTTTAATACAGTTTTTTCCTTTCTTAAAATATATATACATGTTTTGGCACCCTCTGTATTACTTTTAACTTCCCACAACATACTTAAAAAAATATTGTACACTATGCTCTTAATGCCTCCATTCCATCCTTTGTGTTATTTTTGTCATACATTTTACTTGTACAATGGTTATAAATCCTATAATGCCTTGTTATTTTTACTTTAAACAATTGTGTTTAAAGAGATTACAAAAGAGAAAATGTATCTCTTATATTTACTCTTTATTTTACTACTTCTGGCACTTTTCATATCTTTGTAGAAATCCAAACCTGTATCATACATCTTCACCTTAATAATCTAACATTAAGATTTCTTATAATGGAGGTTTTATAAAGATAAATTCTATTAGTTTTTGTTTGCCTGAAAAGTCTATTGCATCCTCATTTTTGAAAGATACTTTGCTGAATTTAGTGTTCTAATGATGGATTCATTTTTCCCTTTAGTACTTTACAGATGTCACACCATTGTTTTCTGGCTTGCATAGTTTTTTATAGAAAGTGTGCTATAATTCTTATCTGTATTCAATTGTGTGAGATATTTTCTATTTTCTCTGGTTGCTTTCAAGATTGACTCTTTATTTTTCTTTTTTAGCAGTTTAACTATTAATGTATAGGTTCTTTTTGTTAATTTATGTTTTTACTTTTTTAATACCCTGCTTGGAATTTTTTGAGATTTTTGGATCTTTGCTTCATTGTTTTTTATTATATTTGGAAATTTATCTTTTGTGATCTTTTTTAGTGATTTTTCTTTATTTTTTTAGAAATATTCCTCTATAAATATAAATACACACATATTAGACCATTTGATGTTTTTCTACAGCTCCCAGGATGCTCTACTCAGTTTTTTTGTTTTGTTTTGTTTTTGTTTGTTTGTTCGTTATTTCTCTATCTCTTCGTGTTTCATTTTGAATAATTTATATCAACCCACTTTTAAGTTCACACATTTTTCTCTCAGAAAATAGTAATTCTTCATTTTGGATAACAGTTTTTTTAAGGGGATACGGGTGATTTTTATTTGACTCATTTTAATAGTTTCCCTCTTTCTGTTGAAATTCTTTATCTATTCATGCCTGTTTTCTGTTTTTTTGTTTTTGTTTTTGTTTTTGTATTTTTTTTAACCACTGCATTCTTTAACACTTTAAATTACAGTTATTATAAATATCCTGACAGGCAGTTTTAACATCTGAGTAATTGCCCAATCTGCTTCTGTTGATTGCTTTATCTCTGGACAATGGCTTTTTTTTCTTGCTATTTTGTCTTGTAATTTTTGAACGAATACTGAACATTGTCATTTGAAAAACCATAGAATCTACGATGAAGAGTATTTGTAGCTGGAAATGAATACCGCTCTTCTTGATACAAATGGCAGTGAATAATTCAGTTTGGCTTGTCTTTTGTTGTTGATATTGTTACCCTCATTGCAACACAGTCTTCAAATTCTTTCAGTAATGGGTTGCCTGAACTATATGCTTAGAGTGAGACCTATGGTGAAGGTTTTCTTCATTTTTCTCCTTCATCCTCAGCTTTCAGAGTAAGTAGAATGTGTCAAAGAATGGGTCTCTGCACACTCTTTTCTCTCTACCTGTTGTAGCCCTCTATTGCTTGTTACTCAATGTGAGACCCATGGTGGGGGCAGAGAATGCATTCTTGGTTCTTTTGGCTTGAGCTCAGGTTTATACAGCACCTGTGTGCCTGAGTGTCAGAAAAGAGGTCTTGTTATTATTCTTGTCCTTCTACTAGGTCTAACTTAAAATTTTGTTTCCCCCGCCCTGCACTCTCTTCAGTCATATAAACCATACAGCAAATAAGTCAAGTTAAATTTGTGCAGAGACTCAAATTTAAGTTTCTGTTGCTGAGACCATTTTTGTTATTATTCACTTTTATAACATTTTCCATCTTTTCTACACCAAATAGATAACTTCTGTATTGTAAATGATGGGAATGGTAAGTAGATGAAATTGTCTTATGAACAAACCACTTTAATACATTTGTAATCTATTTATTTTGGAATGAGTCAAGATGCTCTTGCTTCATGCTACATGAGTAATATTCCACAATGTTTTAAAATTTCCATTTTATTCTTTCATTCACTCATTAGTTCATTCATTTATTAGTAATCAGTTAAAAACTTAAATTCACCACCCACTTGCAAGACCAATGAGGAGTAAGGAATTTATTGTATTTGAGTCTATACTGATGATGTACCCTACCCACTAAGAACTGAAATTAAATGTTTATAGTTTTATTACTATCTTGAAACCACCTCTAAAATCATTATGTGTATGTGTGTGTAAATATTAAATATTGAGTAATTTTTTTCTCTAAGTTTTGCTCGATAGCTGCTGCTACAAAATACCAAATAAACTAAAATGAATAGTTTATTATCTGTAGTATATTGCATAAGCACACTTTGTATTTGAGCTACATATGTTTTTAGAGAAATGTTTCAAAAGAAAATATCAGTTTCAAAATTAAAATGGTTAATCATATGGAGATAATAAAATATTATATTTAAAAGCCAAATGGTAATTGACATTTACTATGGTTGGCATCATGCATTTCTTCTTGCTTTTGACCTATTTGTTACACATTTGCCTTAACTGAAATGCCATGCTAGAAGGATCAATCATATATTATAATTGATAGGCAATTTTTATAGTCAAATGCAATTCCTTAGCTTAAGATACATAGAATACTTTTTGTAAAGAAAAATCAAATAGTTAAATTAACTTAATTGTTGGAACTTTAAAATTTACGCTAAATATTTGAATTACATAAAATGTCTCAGTGTTGCAATTGTACTTTATATAATTGAATGGCATATTATTAAAGACTGTTTTTTAATATCTAATACATAAGTAACTAATGAAATCAAGGGTGTGAATAAAGCAGATATTGTAAGACTGTGATAATAGATATTTATTATCTGAATGTGAAAGTTTTAAAAGAATACTATAGAGAATCAAGTTACCAAAAAGTCACTTAAAATATTGTTGGCTTAAAAATAGTCATTTAATTAACATGGGTTAATAATACTCTGGTAAACTGTTAAGTACTGAGAAATTCAAAACATAAGCTGATTAAATCTACATCAAGCATGGCTGCCATCTTGTGGGGACAAGATATAATGTAATGAGGGGCCAATTTCAGTGAAGTGCCCCTGTTGGATAATGAGTAATCATTTGACCTCCATCTACCACTTGCTTGATGTTTTTTCAACATTCTACTTAAAACTCCACATCAACATCCAAACAGAAAAGAAAAGAAGTCTAAACAAAAAGAGGTCTACTAACATACATACATAAAACTGAATTCTTGTTCCTAAAAGTTCATTGTTTTGGCTACGTATGGACAGTGAAAAGGCTTTGAAATTCAAAGTTTTCACTTGACTTAACTTCAATAATAGATGAGATCTGTAAAATGCTCATATTAAAATTTTTGCTATCACTCAGTCTAGTTGCAGAATTTGGTTAGAATTTGTACCTCATTGAGTTAGAAGAAAACATTATATTGCCTGACAGGGCAGCCTTATGGATTTATGGAAAATTTTGAAAGGGAGTAAGGAATTAAGAGATTAATATGGAAGGAACAGAAGTAGGAAGGAAGGAAACAAGGAAAGAAGAATGGAGTGGGGTTACCACCTATCACCAAGGATAAGATTTGCACTGCTGTCACAGATAAAATAGTTTGATAGAGTAGCAAGTGATGAGTCAGTGCATGGTTGACCTGGGGAAAAAAAAAAGAACATCGTATACATGATGTGAATCTGTTATATAGGAATATGTAATTTAATCTTTTTCTTGAAGCATATTTAAAAGTCATAAAATGTGTTTTCTAAGTTCAAGTCTTTCGACAAACATCAGTGTAAATTCCCGGACTTGTTTTCCCATTCTGTTCTAGAAAACCAGGTATTGAATAAGAGAGGTCCGAATGTCTCATTGAGCTCTTAACTTCTTTGATCTGAATACAGAAGTGGCCCTTTTAGCACCTCAAAGAAAAATAATTTATATTTTTTACTTTTGCAAATGAACATCCCAGTTATAATTTTATAGCCATAATTTGTTACTACACATTAATATAAAGGTGGTCCATCATTGTTCTCTTTAATTTTCCTTTCATATTTGTGTTGAAGTTGTAATGTATTTGGTTTTTAGAATCATTTATATGGCTAAGGGTATTTGTTGATAGGTTCTTGGAAAGTGAGACTTTAGTGAAGAAAACTATGTACAAGGAAACCAGTTTTGCCATAGACTAACTGATATAGAAAAGAGTTAAGTTCCTATGGCATATTTATGGTCCCCAAAAGATCACAAAACTTCTAAATAAAGACCATAAACACTTCTAGTATTTAACACTGAAATAAGTAAGCTATACATACATTTAAGAAATGACAATAGGAGCTCCCTGATGGTGTAGCGGCTTAAGGCTTCGGCGCTGTCAGTGCTGCGGCCTGGGTTCGATTCCCAGCCAGGGAGCTACCCACATACAAAAAGCAAAAAAAAAACCAAAAAAAACCAAACAAACAAACAAAAAAACAAGAAATGACAATAAAAACAATGATTATTTCCAACCCACTTATACCAGTGAAGTATGGCTAGAGTCATTCCTGGCAGCTCAGGGTGCAAGTCGAAATCGAGCCCAGACAGTATGACCTATCCCAGGGTGCACGCACACCCTCACACATACTCACTCACATTGGGATGATGTGTATACCTTTGGGATGTGGGAGGAAACCCACCACCAGGAGGAAACCCACTTGAACATGGGGAGAATGTGCAAAATCCACAAAGAGGCCATGGCTGGGAATCGATTTATTATTTTTTTCACATTAGTGTTACAGTGAAACCACATTGAATGAAATCACATTATACTAGGACCTGCTGTATAGTGAATTGAAAGTACTGTTTTAAGTTGTATTATGTACCAATTTTTCCCAATATTCTTTACAAACATAACTTTTCTCCCTAATTTTCAAGTAGGCTGTCCCATAAATTGACAGATTTTTATATTAAAACAAAATAAATCTCTCAAGTCATGAGATATTATTGAAGAATACTTTAAAATTAACTAATGTAAGTTGATTTACTGCTGTTACAACATTCAGTGAGCAGCTGAATTTTCAACTGTGGAATATTTTTAGTATTTTTTTAAGTGAAAATAAAACAATGATATGTTCCAAGGATTTTCATTACATTTTTCACACACAGTACATTGTACACAATTAAAAGATGTTGTATGTACATCCCCTGCAACAATTCAAATTATCATTTCCCCCCCAAATTCTGTTTTTCCATAATAATCATTATACATGATGTTGTAAAGATGCTCAGATTATCTTCAAATTATTGATGTTCATGTAATAACTAATGCCTGAGTGAAAAGACAGTCTCCACATAATTAAATTCATAAACCATGGTTCACTTACATTTTTATTTTAAAAAAATTAATCATTGCATATAAATCTTCAGTGAATGAAGGTGGTTGCCCTCCACCCCAATATGCTAGAATGTCACAAAGTTTTGAATTTCAGTTCAGTGAGCCAGATGTACAAAATCATTTTCATATGATAATGCTTGAATGAAAGCTAAGCAGCTTTAATTAGACTAACAGGTAGCCTTCATAAAAAGCCTATATAAAAGTACAATCAGTGAATTTGTCATTTTACCCCCTAGAACTTAACACCTACTTGTAAATTAAAAAGCTTTGTATTCAGCTAATGAAATATTACATCACAATATGCAATTCTCTAAAATAGTAGAAAATATAGTTAACGCTTTTTAAAATGTGTTTCAACCTATATCCCATACAAAAACAATTAATAAGAACTCATTACATAAAGTCCAAAATTATTTGGACAATGAAAAGATTGATTGTTATTCGTAAACTGAAAAATAACAATGTGTTTATGCTTTAATTTTCCATTAACTTTCTTGTGTTACTTTGGAAAGCTGCATCTCGTAGTTCTATCATCTTTCTTCTGTCTGTCAGGAATGGTCATTTTGATGACTTGATTTTTTTGTGATGTGTCATGCACTTTCATTAAAACATCTGAAAACGATAACAGTGGTTCTGAACTATGGCTGCACATTAGAGTCACATCAAATGTATTGACCAAGTCCCAAATCCCAATGATTTTGATTAAATTAGCCTGCAATGATCTTTTTCAAAAGCTTCTCAGTTTATTCAAATGTAAATCTACCTTTGAGAACCACTAAATGGGAAGATTTGGGAATAAGGAAAATATGTTTTCTCGTAATGCACAAGAACATAAGATTTCCAAGAGAGAAGGTAGTCTGAATTGACTATAATTAACTATGTCCAAGAAAGGCATTTATTAAGCCATGACTGGGCCAGCTAATGTTTTGAAGTTCCTCCTAGTTCTCTGATTCTAAGATATAATAATATTCTTTCCTTGTTAATAGTTTTTTCATAATTTTTTCTTATAGAGTGCATAGTAATTCAGCAATTTTAAAATTTGCTTGTGAATAATATAATAGAAGCAAGCCATAGGGGGATACATCCATTCTTTCAAAGATTTATTATCTGTAACAACAAAATATGCTCCATGAAATAGCAATAAACCCTTTTGAAAAGTAAAATGACAACCACAGCAACATAAATACAATCAATATTGAGTCCACGTGTACTGCTGACAAAAAAGGAAGCTAAAAGGAATTATCAAAATTGAAAGGAATTAATCAGTGATGTCTTCTTGAAAACACTGGTTTATGCCAAATTCATAAGGAAATAATGAAATTCAAGTCAACAAAGGGGTTCTGTGTAAATGCAATAGTGAATAAAATATTAATAGGTTATGTCCTCACTGTCAAGGCACTTATGATCTAATTTAGAAATAGCCCTGCCTAACTCTCATACAAAGAGTATGTTATGAGAGCACAGTAGAGAATGGTTTATACCATATTATAATACAAAATTGCACTTGACTTCAGGGCAAAAGAGATTTGAACTAAACCTTGAAGTAGTGGAGGAGAGTAATTGGGAGGATGAATAGATGCCTTCCAACAGAATTATTAACATAAGTAACAATATGGCAACACAACATTTGCGGAATGTTCAGGGAGTAAATGCACAACATGAATGAAAGAAGGCATTTCACAGAAGTGCAGACATAAAATTGTGTGTGGAGAAATAATAGCTAGATTCATCAGAGGAGAGAGATGGGCTCAAGTGAGAGAGTAAGAAAAGAGGTTTTGCCAAATTTGGAAGTAAGGGAGGGCTCTGAAATGTTGATTGAGGTGTTTGACATCCATGCACCCCAAGTAGCAACATTCTCAAAAGATTACAGTTATAACTGAAAAATATTACACCTCTAAATACATGGCCTCAACTAGTCATCCAGCTCGTATCCAGCTCGAAATGAGGCCAGACTGGACATAAGTTAATCATTAGATGAAAGAAAGTCACAATCCTCAGAATTTTGTTTTAAGGAATAAAGTATCAGAAAATCCTTTGATTCCAAGACTGGGAGGCTCTAGTACTTCCTTAGCTCTTTCTATGGAGAAGCAACCAACTTCCTAATACTTAATTTACACACGTAAGTCTGTTATCCTCCAGTTAATGTGACATTTTGATCAAATGTTTCCCTGAAGCATGTATTTCTGTTTTACTTAATTACTCTCTTTTTTATTTCAAGATTTAAAAAATCTTTTCTCTATTCTGATTTCCTAAAAAATACACTGGAGACAGAAAAAAAAAATCACTGCATAAAAGGTAATTAGCACGTCCTCTTCTTTTTATAACTTTATAATTGAAATCTCATTAAAAGCTTTCTAGGTCTTGTCTCCCTTAGTGACCAGGTGTCCCTAATTTGTTTTTAACGAATGTAACTAATTCCAGGCAAAGACTAGAAAAAGTCTGATACCTGTTGGAGAATAGCAATAGCAAGGTTAAATAAGTGGGGTGGTTTTTTAGGTTGCTTTTAACATTTTTTTTTTAAGGCTTCAAAGTCTTTTCTCTTACAGTCTTGCCTTTTCTCAGTCCCAGTTGAAGATTCCAAGGGAAATGAGAGCACTATTTTGTTTCTCCCTTGTATTGCAGATAGGGGGAGGAGGTGGTTATTAGAGAGAAGCTCTTCCTCTCTCGGTTTCCCCCTCTCTCCGCCTGACAGCACCGCTCTCGCGGGCTCGCTCGTGCTCCTAGGTGATCCATTTCTAGGCAACGTGGGGCTGGTGCTGAAGCTGCCACGCTCGCTCCGTCCTCGCTTCCTGCAGCCCGCCAGGCGAACCGCTCCAAAAGCCTCCTGCAGCCCGCGGCGGCTTCCCTCCGCCCGCCTGGCCCCGCTGCTCGCGCCCGGCGCGCTGCCCCGCCACCGCGCCCGAGCGAACCGGCTTCCCGGGCCCGCCTCGCCGAGCTCCGCTCACGCCTCGCGTAGAAAGGGAATTTTCTCTGCATTACTATCTGCATTACCTTGAAGTTCACTTTTTTCTACCCTTCTTGGAGAGGGCTTTTTTCCCCTCCCTGCTGGAATCTGGCTGCTCCGTTTGGAATCTCCTCATCTTCCCTTCCCACTTAGATTTTATTTTGGCAGCGAAGATAAGTGATTCTGTGAGGGCCGTTAGGGCGAGGGCGGGGGAGGGGGAGCTTTTTGGTCGGGGGGGAGGGGAACATCCGGCTTGGTGGGGGGTGGGTCTGTTGGAAGTTACTGCGGAGCTGGGACCCTGGACCCGCGGCCCCGGCGCAGAGGTGGGGATGGTCTGAGCTCCAGTCTCTCCCCCTACCCGAGTGCAACCGAGGCTGGATACATTTTTAAAAAGCCAAACTGCAAACAACTCTGGCGGTGCCAAAATTCCCTTCCAAGTGACACTGCTTTGCGAAGGAGGTTTCCTCAGGCTGGGCGCTTTCTCTTATTCGCTCTGCCTTCCTCATCGACGATTACAGGCTTTGCTCTGGCAGTAGGAATTTTAGAAAAAAAAAAAGGGGGGGGAAGAAAAAGCTGCGCTTAACTCTGCTGTGACCGCAAACTCTTTGGACGGGCTTAAAAAACATCTTTTAAGGAAATCCTTCCTAAAAGAGATTCAGCCCAGGAGGAGATGGAAGTTTTCTCCTTGCTCCTGGTTCTGTTCGTGTGGTGGTCTCGAACCTGGGACTCGGCGAATGCGGATTCCATCATTCACATAGGTAAGTAAGGGGAGGTGCCGCCGGTGGGTACTTCTGCCGTTTCGGTTTGCAAATGTTTCCTCTTAGCTTCCCCTGTCCGCCCTCTGTGTGGCTTGTTGGTAGTGGCTGTGCTCGGTCGCCCCTTCCCGCTCCCCTTCCCGTACACTTGTTCAGTTTTCTGGCAGGATGTGGCTGATGCCCGAACCTTGACTTGGGTGCCGTTGTTTGGCGGTGAATCGTGGAGTGTGGGCTGCATGCGTGGGGATCTCGAGTTTACCTCCTGGTGCGTGTGTACGAGGGAGTGTGGGGGTTCTAAGTGTGTGGGGAAAGGAAGTTTAATGGACTCAACCTTCCATATTTGCTCCATTTTTAAAATTTATCTTTGAGGGAACAGTGGAGGTGTCACGACGGAGGCGACAAGAACTGGGGTGGGAGATGGAGGGGAGCTCCCTTCGGATCGAACAGGTGGTTTTGCAACGTGAGCGGGCTGCGTTCGCCGCAGCGTCGTGCGATTGTGACTGGGTGCAGGAGGCACCCCCTGCCTTCTTCTCTTGGCTTTGCGGTTCTCGCGCATAGTCGCCTTGACGGTACGAGAGGGGCTGGCGGCAGCGTGGCGGAGGACTGGGAGCAACGCGCAGCGCTGCCTCGCACACGCTCCCAGGCCTGGCGCGGCGGCGAGACTGGCCCGCGGCGCTCGGGCGGCGCAGGAAGCAAGCGCGCGCGGGCCGCCCTGGTGGGCCGCCTCGCAGACACCTGCCTCGCCATCAACTCTTGAGTTGCCACGCAAGGCCGAGAGCAAAGGCGCTCGGGCTACGGCCGGGCGGCCAGACTCCAGGAAGGACGGCGGAGCCGGCTGGGAGATGCTCGTGGCCCCACCTATTGGCAACCAGACGGGCCGGGACTGGCCGCGGCGGGCAGGGGCGGGGGCGTGCGGGGGCTGCGCGTCATTATCATGCACAGCGCTCGCAGCTCCAGGCTCCAACTCTTCTCACTTGCTAATCCGTGAGAGCTAACCGGAGACGAGCTCTTGCAGCCTTCTCTGCGTTAATGCGACGATTTCCTTTTCGGAATTCGCGTTCGCGGGCCAGCAAGGTTGTTTACTGGGTTGAAGAAAGGCCCCTCTTGGGGAATTTCTGGGGGCCCAGTACTTTTATCTGTCCACACGGCGTGATGTTCTGCAAATTGAGGCGACAGATGGGTCGTATCATCTCCCCTTTCTATCCCCCCAACCCCCGTGCAGTGTGCGCGCGCGCGCGTGCACACACACACACACACACACACACACGCACACACGCTGGAATCAGAACCTGCTGCAGGTGGCGGTTGTGCCTGCCTAAGCGAGGGGCTTCTATCTGGTGTGCGCACTCATAACGGCCAGCCCCTCAGGTCCAAGGGGCCCCTTTCCTTGGTCTCAGCGGATGTCTTTGTAAACATGTCTGCCATTCACTATCATTTGTATCAATAGAACCATATGTCTCTGTGCAAGGGGTAATGAGGTCAGGATTCAGAAAACCTTGCACTTATGTATTAAGTCAATTGAGCACTAGAATGCTTGCCTGCTAGATCATATGTTGCCTGGGCACTAACAGTGGCTGTGGGTTTTGAAGTTTTTGGTCTCATGGAGGGGTTCAGTAATGTTCTAATAAAGTTCAAAAATGAATTGTGCTCATTTTTAAGAAATGACATACATTTATGTCCAGTGTGAATGACTGGAGAAGGAATGCAGATATATGTTCTCATTGTACCTTTACACTCATTTTATGATTAGGGGTTTCTTCCTTATGCTTGTCATTGCTCAGAAGGGAAGGCCTGTGGATGCATGCTTATTTTATTGCTTATTCTGTGGTTCACACAATAAATTCATTATTTGCAAACACCTACAGCTCTTGCTATCTTTTACTAGATGAATGTTATTTTGCATCGAAGCCTGGGCATTTGTTTAGAAATAGAACACAACGGTTGTATTTTTTTCTTTGCATTCTGTTATCTGTCACTGTGACACGGCTTACTTCCTTAAACCAGATTTAAAACAAAGTAACTGTGCATGTATTAGAGATTTCTTTAGAAAGCTGCTTGTATGCATTAACTGTGTATATGCTGCTAAAAGACATCTTTACTTCTTAGACACTTAATTTGACTTGAATGCAATTAGTACATGAGACAAGAGGATTAACTTCTTTTATAGACTACCTAATAAATCCATGAAACTAGCAAACTGATGATTGTTTCAAATGCTCCTGTCTTTTATAATATACTGAAAAGCGTTATCTCCTAAAATAAAAAAGAAAGGATGACCAAGACTAATTTGTGTGTGCTTCAGCTGTGCAAAGTCCCTCCTGCCGCCACCCCCACCCCAGCCCAAGTATAATAAATTCAAAACTGAATGCCCATATTAAAACTTTAAATCTCCAATTAATATTTACTGGACCAGTTTACTTGTTTGGTTGAATAGTAAAAGAGGATTGATCATCTTTAAGATGTGATTGCCTTCATTGAATATTAAATGTGAAAAGTATGCTTATGTTAAATGTATTACTTCAGGACTAACGGGATGAAAGGGATGGTACAGGAGGGAAAGGGAATATTTCAACTCTAGAGATAGAAGGCGATAAGCCGAAATGAAAGGTTTTCACAGCCTCATGTGATGTGTTCAGGCAGAAAGCTGCAATATGTAGTTCAGGCAAGGTGGAAAGATAAAAAGCCACTGCTGTAATAGGCTCTATAAATATTGAATTCTTTTGGTATTGAACCAAATTATATATATGAAAACTCTGCATCCTTCTTTCTCTTTGCTTTTACTATTCATGCAGGTAGTTTAGTAGTCAATTACATAGTTTAAATATGTTTTATTAAACATGTTATTTCACTACAGTGATGAAATAGATATGTCATAATGGTTAAACTAATGATTGAAATGGAAATGTATTTCAGTCAAAATGCAAATATTTAATTACTTTGAGTTTCTGTTGAATCATATTTTAAAAATATTTGATAATTATATTCCCTTGTTTAATATACATGCACATACAAAACATACAGTTTTTAGAAATGAACCAACTCCATTATGATTTTCATCCCCTCCCCTGCCCCAAAGAAAGGTCTTTTGACATATAAAAATGATGCAATTTTGAATTATGCTTCTACTTTAAGCCTGTGCATTGATTGAGTAATTTCATCAGACCCACATTACTTGATTGCTTAGAAGTTTCCTGATGATCTGCATGCTGTAGGAAGAACCAAAAAGTCATGAGTGGAATGGCAATGATACTGTGTTTTATGAGGCTATTCAAAAGTCGCTCTGATTTATGTAGCTAGAAAGCTCCAGAGTCTTTGAGATTAGCCACGCTGAGTGCTGTTTTCTTCATACATCAGTCATCCCACACTCTTTACTCCCTTAACACAATAGGAATTTCGAGCACTGGTTTAATTAAGCAGGGATTAGGTGGCATTTCCAGTCAACTGCACAGTTTGTGTTTTGCTTCATATCTAATATGGAAGATCTAACGTTTTAGCAGTTGAATGTATGCTCATTTCTTTATCTGGTTCCTGTACTCACAAAACTGATTGAATTGAGCTATATCTTTATAAGGATACACTCAAACTGAGTACTTATTCATATGTTACAAAAATCCCTAGCATGTTTCTGTTATTATCAATCATAGTAAAATACTGTATGCCAACATGGAATAGAAATCAAGCATTTAATCATGTTTTTCTCACAAGCAATTGGTAGTTTATCCTCCAAGATCATAATAATCAACTACGACATTTGAGAAGCCTAAGAGAATTTAGAGTATTTTCATGAGAAAGTTCAAATTAAAGTACAAAATTACTTGGTGAATAAAATGTGTCACCACATGAAAAACAAACCAGATGGTATATTTAAAGCAGCAGTTTTTATTACTTCTGCACTGAGGACTGTTTTATCTAACATAGAATGTAAAAGCATTGGCAGAAGATGTAGTGTGTCTTCTACCAAAATGCTTCTTTTTCAACTCTTTACATGATTTGCATTGTTTAATGATAGCCCCAGGGAGTCATGAGGGACTCTTTGCACTGTATCAAGTTATCTCAGTGATTTAAATTATCCTTTTATTATTTACAGTGGTTTTTTGCTATCTAAGTTAAAGGTAACATATGGTGTAAACTTAGAAAGTATTAAGAGGTAGCTTCTGAACTTACAATAAGGGCATTCTTTACGTGTAGTTTTTTCTGTATCATTAATGCAGTTATTTGAAGCACAATTCAGATGTGCATTAACTTAGACAGTATTATTAATCAATGTTATCAACTATGACATGACTAATAAGTCATTACACTAAGGACCTTTGTTTTCTACTCCAAGTGAAATGTACTTCCAATAAATACCTCCTATAAATTTTAGTTCAAATATGAATAAAAATGAAGGTGATTAATTTTCCATTTTTCCAACAGTAGAACAGTTGAGGTTGTAAAGAGTAATGGAAGATACATTACATTTAATTCTAATCTCTAAGGCTAAGTTTATCATGCTGTAGTTTTATTGCAAAGGGATATTGTAATTTGAAAACAACACTTTTTAATGCAGAATTTTTTACTTCACTTGCATATATTCTTTTAAAAAAGTGAAATAATTGGCATGCTATTGGATCTTTATATTTAAAATTATAGACAGCATATTGGTGAGTAGCAATACTAAGTTTTACTACAAATATAATGTTTATTAGAAGATAAACAGTTACAGCCTATAATGATAGCTTTGCCATTAGGTGTCACTGCATTCTGAGCAGTTCCTTTGTAGTCCTACCTAAAAATCATGAGATATATATTTTTTAAATTGTCATAAAAAATGCCATTTAGTGAGACTTGTGATACTGTAAGATACAGGTGGTATTTACTTTCAAACCAGAAAGGGAAATATTATCTCTCTCTCTTATTCTTGTAAGAATTTAATTTTAGGACATATCAAAACCCTCTATTCTGTAGATAGATTACATTGCTGGACCCAGTGATGTAAATTTTTCACATATTTAAAATATAACAGAAATATGTTATTAACTTAATACTTACTCTCTGTGGAAAAATCTAGGACTCCAAGGAGGACGTAAATATGCTCAATAGGACTGCTATAAACAGACATTAGTGAATCAAGTTTGTTAAACCATTTCTTGACCGTGGGGGTTCTCTTACCTATGAAACATTTGGCATCCCAAACTGATTGATGTTTGTAACATCCTACACAGAGCTATGAAAAAAAACATGCATGTGGACAGAAATAAAGGTACATTTAAAAGTAATATCAATCATTGAATTTTGTGATTGGTCATATATGTTTTCAGGTAATTTTGGCCTGGTAAATATTGTTTCATGTCTTTTATCAATCTCTACATGTATACCACCACTGCTAACTATGCCCACCATCAGGTTTTATGGTAATATAAAACTGGTGCCTATTATTGCTTAGTAATTTTTCTGTTTATTGAATTTTTTTGAAGAGGCATAATCTTCCTTCTAGGACATCCCATTGTAAGAATAATGGAGGATAAAATTTAGTCAACTTTAATTTGATAAATTAGTTTTAACATCGACAAAAATCACATAGAGGAAGCAGTATTAGGTTAAATGAATGAACAGCTTGTCATATTATGTTGCATCTTGCCCTGTGCCAATACTAATTAATAAACTGTTGGATAATGTATTATTAAAAACTCAGAATAAAATAAACTAATCAAATGGATGTCTAAAGGATAAGGGAAAAATACTAACATTCTGGGATTGCCTACTAAGAGGGTATCTGTGAATTCAGGTAAACTGGTGAATTTAGTATCTGAATATGGATGCAAATTTCACATGAATGTGAAAAACATACAGAGGATGTTAAGACATAGTAAAAAAATGTTCCACATTAGAAGTTAGAAGGTTTGGGGCTAACCAATTTTATCAATAACTAATTGAGCAACATTTAGAAGTTACTTATTTTCTTCAGTCCTCATTTTTATGAACTCTAAAACAATAGTTTGACTAATGTTTATTTAAGCTCTAAGATTATATGTAACTAAAATGAAGACAGAGTTCTCTGTGTGAGGAATTAGGCCAAGAGATAGTCAAGTGTGATTCATAGAGCTATATGTTTAGAGTGAAATGAAAAAAGAAAACACTAGGGGAAATAAGTGGAGAATAAAACCTTAATTAGTCAAATTAAGAACCCCTTAAAATGAAGATTTTTTTTTTGGTATGAATAAGAATTATGCATAATGTATTTATTCATCAGATACTGTAAGAAACTTCAGTGGTAGATTGAGAGAGTTGCATTTTTGTTTGTTTGTTTCTGTTTTATCTAGCATTCATACTAAGGCGTTACATAGAGTGCTACTCTCACAGTATACCAAAATACTAATGCTCATTACGGCTGTCTGGAGAAGTGAGTCACCTTATGTTCTAATTCCAGGACTACAGGTACCTTTAGAAGTTACCAACTTGAAGCACAGCAGGAAATATAAGCATGTATTTGGTATCTTTCAAAACTGCAGAAGATACAAGAAACAGCTAATATTTCTTCAGTGTTCTTCCTAGTTTTGGATTCCTGCCCCAGGTGTTCCAGCTTTTTCCTGTTCTTGAAATGGTTATCAATGAGAAACAGACTGGCTGACCTACTGCAAGCTTCCTTGAGTGAGCAGAGGATAGCCCAGATGCAAGCACAATAACCTACAGCCTGCCTGTAGGTGCTAAAAATTTTAAATCACTCTGCAGTCAATCCTTATTAATAAATATTTTTACTCATGAGAGGACTTCAAGTAATTAATTGTATTAAAATAATAAATCTTATACTTTTTTGTTCATTCCCAGATAATTCAAAGAACCATTTAAAACATAATCTTATTTCATTGCTCTGAATACCTGATTCTCCCTAAGAAAACTTAAATAAGTTGTTTGCTTCATTATCAAAATCATTATAATTGTAGATGTTACTATTCCTGAAACTACAGGGTAAGGTAGGTATTACTACCAGTATACAGCATGCGTGCTAATTGGGAGTATGTTCTTTCATTCAACAAACATTTATTCTGAACCTCTTCTCAACGAAGTATTGTTTTTAGACCCTGGAATTAAACTTATGAACAAGTTGACTCCATTTTTGTATTTAAGGAGCTTACATTCTCATTGAGTAGGCAACCAGACACACAAGAAAATATGTTATAATATCAGGTAGTGATAAAAACTATGAAGGTAAATGGGGGAATGACAGGTGAATGAAGTTTGCTACTTTGAATAAAGGGGTCTCTTCAGACCTCTCTGAAGAGATAGTCATTGGAAGAGAGGCTTGATTGAAAGAAAGGAAGTGGCTAGCTCACAAGAAAGCATTTCAGGCAAAAGGCATAGCAAAGGCAGTGGTCGTGACACAAGACATTAAGGAATCTACTTGATTTGTTAAGGCATATCTTGAAAGTCAATGTGGCTGTAGAACAGTGAGCAAAGCAGGAAGTGGAAGGGAATAAGGTCTGAGAGGCAACTAGGGAAGATCCTTTAGGGACTTATAGGTCATGGTAAGGTATTTAGATCTGGGCATATAGAAAGCTCAATGGAGTATTGAGATCAAATGTATAATATGGAATGGTTTGTATTTTAAAAAGGTGAGCTTTTCTTCTTGGGTAGACTGGATGGAGGAGAAATACTGTATGAAGATTAGCTTCACAGTAGGGAATGGGACCAAGTTGGTAGCTGAACTATAATAGATGAGTAGTCGTTAGATTGTGTTTAAAGATAGAAGTGACAGTATTTTCTGATTGATTATTTGGCTGGGAGAAATCCAGAGGAAGTAAAGAGGCTTCCAAGGTATTTTACCCGAGCCAAAAGGGTGAAATGTGTTATTATTAATTAAAATTGGGAATGTGGGCAATGAGAAAGTTTTATATAGATATCAAAATTTTAATTTATTAAATTTGATATTCCTCATAGACATCAAATTTGAGAATTTAGGTTGGCAGTTGATTGCATGAGTCTGGAATTTAGGGGACAGAGTTTCAAGCTGTACATTTGGAATTCATCATTATATGGTCTTTAAAGCAATGGGTGCAGGTATCTCACTTAGGGAATAATTTTGTTCAGAGAAGAGCTCCAAGACCACCATGGGTCATTCCCAATTGTACAGGTCAGGGACAGGGAGTTAATCTATGACAAGGGAAAGATGAATGACCTGGGAGTGAGAAAGAAAATCATGGTGTGTAGTGTTCTGGAAGCCAAGTGAGGGAAGTATTTCCAGGAGGAAGTGAGGAACCCTGTCAATTTCTGTGAATGAAAATTGAGATTTGACTCCTAGATTTGGAAATGTTGAGCACAAAGATGACTTAGACAAAAGTGCTTTCAGTGGATTAGAAGTAATAAAAATACTGATTGGGGAGGATTCGAAAATTAAATGTGACTTTAGGAACTCTATTAGTTTTGCTCTCAGTAAGAACAAGGGAGTGGTGGGGTGGGAATATGAGGTGAAGGGATCATATTGTTTTTAAAATGGGAGTTGGGATATATATGGTAATTTTTAAAAAAGTCCAGTCGTGAGAAAAGTTTTCAGAAAGGGGATTTAAAATAAAATATCCTTTTTAATTAAACTTATTTGATTCCTCAGTTTGGACAGCAAGTGTTTAGATAGCACTGGTTTTGTTTGTTTGTGTGGTTTTTGTTTTGTAATCTTGGCTCAAGTGATACAAGCCAGTGCCAGTGGAATTAACCAGATAAACTTAGATGTCTTCTCTGAAACAGACTCTTATTTTGTATTTTCGCTTCATTTAGTTTCCCAGATTAGCATTCAAATTAATATAAAATTTTTTTTACCTAAAAATATGAATGAATAATGCCTTAAAAAGTATTGATATACCATTACAATAGACTCAATATGTAATTTAATGTACTAATTTTTAGAACACACACCATTCCTATATGGTGGTTTTAAAATAGCATAAAATCCTCTTTTGCAATAGAGACATCTTAATTGATTATAGCTTTCCTCTAAGTAAATTCTGTTACATATTTGATTTACTTGAAAATCATTTGGAACATTTAAAAAGAAAGAATATAGTTATTCCTCAAGGCAATGCCACAAAGAAATTAAATAGATGGAGGAAATTCATATGATATTAATTTTCAGTGACACATTTAAATACTTCCTTTTATGGAACTTTCATTTCTATTTGTGCTATACCATGAAAGATAGTCACAGGGGAAAATGAGGAAGGGAAATGTTCTAAATTTTCTAACATTAGAATTCAGCCTTCTGAAAATGAATCTTACTTAATTCTTTCATTGGTGTCCTATTGATACGCACATAAGTTATATCTATTACATTGATTTTGCAGCTAAAATAAGATTTGTATTAAAAAAAGAATACCAGTAGTTGCTGAGTTAAATTTTTCTGTGTTCTTTGTCATTTCCAATGTTTCTTGTCTATAGAGACATTATGGAATATCTTACGAAAACAGTGTAATATGAATTTCATATGATTTTTTCTGCTTGATTACATTTATTAATTGATGTGTAAACATGGACTATATGAACAGTGAGGGGATAGGAATCCTGTAGTTTGGGCATAGCCATGACTGATTTAAAAAAGCAAGCTGTGTTATGGCTGGAGCATAGGATCATAATTAATGATATACATAACATAAAGATATATTTTAAACTTACTATTCAAAGCTTTCTCAATGTTGAAATGTAATTATTTGAAGGAAATGCTAAGGACATTTAAATCCAAATTTAAGTTAGAATGAGCACCTAAATGGTCAAGCGCTTAGTTTATTTCACCTGACATCATTGGATTGGTATACGATACAGGCAGCACATTTTGGATTGGCTTATAATCTTAAAAACCAAAGGGCAGGTAGTGTATTAGGAGTTAAAATGAAACAGTAAAGTCACTTCTACTGTTCTGTTTCATGTACTTTAAGGTGAATTAAAATCTAGAAGATGGATTCTTTCTTGTGGATAATCTGCACAATCTCACAATAGACAAAATTGTGTTAGTGATATAGTGGCAGTTACTAGCTTGATCTTCTGTGTCCAAGTTTCTTCTCTGCTGATTCTCTGACTTGTGATAACAGGAAACTAGTGAATTTTCTTTTCAAAAATACCAGCAATTGTCAGCCTAGCCCGCAGGAGGCAGGGCCTTTGTGAAAATCATTATACATTTCTTCTTAATAAAATTGTTAAATTTTTGAACACCTCATTAGCATGGGTGGTTGATCATGCACAGACTTGAGGGGTATTACTCTTCTGTTCCCCGAGGGTTAGTTAGGTTGGATTTTGGACATTTTTGATAGTTCAAGCTAAGCAATCATGATCTATATATTTACATTACATTTGCAGAAAATAATACATTTAAGGTGACATGAAAACCATAATGTGACACTGATTGTTTGGATTCAACAGATGCTTATTGAGCACCTATTATATGCTCCTTTTAATACAAAAATACACACATAAGACATGCTTCCTGTTCTTTAAGAATTTTTAGGCATATCTGCCTTCTGAGATAATATTGTAATATCAGGAAGTGGAACGTAGAACAACAATTCAGGACTCACAGTTCAATGGCTGTGGTCTGCTATGACAAAGGAGATTCTTAATTCTATAAATGCCATCTTTATGATTTCCTTAAGGTGCCATAAAGCAAATATATATTTTAAAATATATATATATTTTATATATATATATATATATATATATATATATATATAAACTTACAGGTCTTCATGTATAGAGAAATTTCTTTATTCAGCTTTCTGGTGGTTAATCATTCACCTTATTGTACCCATAAGCTATAAAAACAATACAATCATGCCATAGTCAGAACTAAGTGAAAGTCTACCATGTGTTTCTTTTTGACTTTTTTCCTTTCTTTTCTTCTGTAGATGCCAGTAGTTGTGCTGTAACATCCGTAAAGCAGAAGGTGGCTTTAAGATCCAGTTATCCTGTAATTAATAGAAGTAATGGAATTCTTTCTAAATTTAATGCCACATATCAGGTCATTTCACTAAGCATAGTTTCTTGGGTATGGAGAAAATTAGTTATATTTTCTTGCTTTTCCTTCTTTTGAAGTTATTAGTACACTATTTTTTCATATTACTAATTTGTATTTTTAAATATATAGAAGAACAATGAAAATGACAATTTTATATTGTAGCAAACAAAAGGGGACATTATCTCACAGAACAACAAAATTAGTTACCTTTACAAATGGAAAAAGTATGGGAAAACATATTTATACCAACTTTGAATTATGTAGGTGTAATTGTGAATAGGACAAGCATTGAAAATTGAAAGTAACAGGTAGTTCAAAAACTAACTGGCCAATTCTTCTATTTTTCTTCACAGAGTTCTTGTTGTGGTTGCTAAACAGTCAATAAATAGCAAAAATTGACTGCTCCTAGTCTTTCTTTTTATTTTTCTTGTCTACTCTTCAGTGGCAATGCTAATGAGCAGTGAAATGGCTGAAGGCAAGGAAGAAGGAGCAAAGGATTTTAGATAATCCATAAACCCGAAAATCAGCCCCTGAATGCTCATATACACACATTTGCTGAGAAGAAATAGTTTTATGTTCTCAAAATATCACCCAAATTCCGAAGGTAGAACTTTCTCTTGGCTTGAACTTGTAAGTGGATTGAAGTTTAGGCCACCAAGGAGGAGGGATTTTATGATTGACTCAGGCTGATGGCAGAGTGAAGAATATTATGATTATTAGGAAAAGAGTGCCCTTCATGTTTAATGCTGCTGACATCTAGGACCTCTGTGACTAGCTCAGTTTCCATGTGTAGTGTCTATGGTGATTTTAAAAAGAAAATACATGGATTTCAGCTATACTTTTTAAATACTTTAGGTAATTATGTACACTCGTATATTGTGTTGGATCGATATTGCCATCAATTTACATTGTTTATTGAGCATCTACTTTGTCTATTCCCAGTTGGCTTCTAGCTGATGCTGTATTATAGACCATAAGAAGTAATTTGATTATTTCACTTTTAAAAAGAAACTGTGGAACACACAGTGATGATAAATATAAAAAAAAATTGGTTAGTGGTTAATGTGGGGAGAGTGATGTGATTAATGAGAGGTACAAGGTTTCAATATTATTGTGTCTTATTTATTAAGCTGAGTGGTTGTTATATAAGTGTTGATGAGGTCTGTCTGAAAAAAATTCCAGCCATAAATGCCTCTGTTTTTCATATTTGGCTGGAAACTTTCCAGACTGCCCTCATATATGAAATTTTATAATTGATCTGTAAGTAATGATCTGTCTGCTGTTCCCTCTGCTTACAGTGAAACCTACTGGTTCAGTTTAGTTACACTTTGGTTAAAGATTGAGGTTTGCCTTTTAGACCCCATCCACCCCATAGTGTGATTCAGTCCCCAACCCTCTTCGGAAGGGAGGAGAGTGCTGACAATATGCCAAGATCATTAAATGGCAAGTCAAACAACAATTAAGATGTCTGTGTTTAAGCATGGTGCTCTTTGTGGTAGGTTCAACAGGCAAACCACTTTACCTTTTAGGACTTTGTCCTTGAATCTTTGTTTTCCCTTTAGTATGGGCAGGGAGTGCCCTCAAATAAGACAGAACAGGGGAAGGGATGTTCCTGGTAGATCTCATAAGAAGAAGTTTAGAATATTCCATGTTTTTAATATTTCATAATATATATATAAGAAGAAAATGCATATTTTTTTGTAATTGATGTTATGCTAGTATTAATAACTTCTATCTCACCCTTGGGTAAGAAAGTGTAAACAATTCTTTTATAAACTATCCTAAGAAATCCTCCTAAGAAGAGAATTATTTTCTTCATCTTATATAGATGCATGTGCTTATAGTAATTAATATTGAAGCTAATCCACCTAATTGATATTTTGATATTTGAATATTGTGTCCTTCACTCTAAATACAAACTGAGATATTATACTGTGCAGTGATAAGCAAATAAAGAGCTGGTAGCCAATTGAGCTTCATGATTTGGCTCTTGATTGATGGAATAGTGCATTTTAATTCATATAAATCAGAAGGAATGAGGAGAAAAGCTTCCACAAAACAACCATAAAGGCAGAGAAAAGGTTATTTTTTTCACACCTTTATTGAGGTATAATTGACACATGACATTGTATAAGTTTAAGGTGTGT
Organism: Lyroderma lyra; assembly: GCA_004026885.1. Classification (NCBI taxonomy): domain Eukaryota; kingdom Metazoa; phylum Chordata; class Mammalia; order Chiroptera; family Megadermatidae; genus Lyroderma; species Lyroderma lyra. The sequence goes on from PVJL010003881.1 coordinate 89,455, forward strand.
AACATAATGATTTGATATATTTATATATTGTAAAATGATTACCATGGTAACATTAACTTATACCTCCATCTTATCACATACAAATTACTTTTTTTTTTTTGGTAAGAACATTTAAGTTCTACTCTCTTAGCAACTTTCAAGTATATAATACAGTATTATTAACTATAATCACCATGCCATACATTAGATCCCCAGAACTGTTATTATTATGACAAAGTTGGTACCCTATGATTAATCTCCCTATTAATCTTGCCCCCAGGCCCTGGTAACTACTATTCTACTCTATTTCTCTGAGATCAGCTTTTTTAGATTTTACACATAAGTGATATCATACAGTATTTGTTTTTTCTCTTCTGACTTATTTTACGTAACTTAATGCCCTCAAGATTCATCCAAGTTGTCACAAAGGGCACAATTTCCTTCCTTCTCAAAGCTGAATAATATTTCATTATATCTATATCTCTTTATCTTAATATGTATCTGTCTGTATCTATACTTATAACTACACCAACACCTATATCTCTATATCTATATGTTTACCTGTATCTATAGCTCTTCTTTATCCATTCATCCTTTGATAGACACTAAGGTTGTTTTCATATCTTGGCTGTTTTGAATAATGCTGCAGTGAACAGGGTTGTGCAGATAATCTTTTTGAGATCCTGATTCCAATTCATTTGGCTATCTACCCAGAAGTGGGATTGTTGGATCATATTGTAGTTCCATTTTTAATTTTTTGAGGAACCTCCATATTGTTTTCCATAGTGGCTGCACCTAGCAACAGTGCACGAGGGTTCCCTTTTCTCCACATTTATTATCTCTTATCTTTTGCATAACAGCCATTCTAACAGATATGAGGTGATATCTCTTTGTGGTTTTGATTTGCATCTCCCTCATGATTAATGGTGGTGAGTACCTTTTCATATACCTATGCTTCCCATTATTGAATGTCTTCTTTGGAAAGTCTATTCATTTCCTCTGCCCATTTAAAATTATACTTGCTATTGAGTGGTATGAGAATTTTACATATTCTGGATATTAACCTTTATCAGACAGATGACTTGTAAATATTTTCTCCCACTTCATAAGTTGCCTTTTTATTTTATGGATTGGTTCTTTTGCTGTGCATAAGCTTTTTAGTGTGATATAGTCCACTTTGTTTATTTTTGCTTTTGTTGGTTTTGTTGTGATATATAGAAAATTGCAACCAATATCACTGTCTAAGTGCCTAACCCCTATGTTTTCTTCTATAAGTTTTATGGTTTCAGATCTATGTTTAAGTCTTTAATTCATTTTGAGTCAACTCCTGTGACTGGTATAAGATATGGATCCAATTTTATTTTTCTGCATGTAGTTATTCAGTTTTCCCAACAACTTTTATTGAAGAGATGATTTTTTTCCCCATTGAGTATTCTTTGTTCCCTTGTCAAATATTGGTTGACTGTATATATGGATGTTTAGTTCTGAGCTCTCAATCCTGTTATATTGATCTATGTCTTTTTTTCTGCCAGTACTACTGTAACAGTACTGTACTACTATAAAGTACTATTTTTCTGCCAGTTTTGATTGCTGTGACTTTGCAGTATAGTTTCAAATTGGGACATATTATGCCTCTGGTTCTTTGTTCTTGTCTCTCAGAATTGCTTTAGTTATTTGGGAATTTTGTAGCTCCTTATAAATTTTAGGATTTTTTTTTTTCTGTTTTTGTGAAAAGTGCCATTGGAATCTTGATAAGGATTGAATTGAATCTATAGATGGCTTTGGGTAATGTGGCTTTGGGTAATTTTAACAATGTTATTTCTTCTGATCCATAAGTATGGAGTATCTATTTATTTGTTTCTTTAATTTCTTTTATTAAAGTCTTATAGTTTTTAGTGTATAGATCTTTCACCTTAGTAAAATTTATTTCTAAGTATTTCATTGTTTTTGATGCTATTGTGAATGGAATTGTTTTCTTTTTCAGATGTTTTGTTACTGTATAGAAACACAAGCATTTTCTATATGTTGATTTTGTATCTTGCATCTTTGGTCAGTTAGTAGATTAGTTCTAGCAATTTTTTCTGGCAGAATCTTTAGGATTTTCCATGTATAAGATCATATCATCTGCAAAGACAATTTAATTTCTTCCTTTACTACTTGTTTTTCATGCCTGCTTGCTCTGGCTAGGACTTCTAGTATTAATACTGTGTTGAATAGGAGTAGAGAGTGGGCATATTGCCCTGTTCATGATCTTAAAGGAAGAGTTTTCAACCTTTCACCATTGAGTCTGATGTTGGCTGTGGGTTTAAAATAAATGACCTTTTTTGTGTTGAGGTATGTACCTTCCAAAACCAATTTGTTGAGGGTTTTATTATGAAATGATGTTATATTTTGTCAAATGTTTTTCTCAGAAGAGGCTATTTTAGACTCTTAGGTCAACCAGGCTTTTGGCCTCAGAATTAGCAGGGGAGATGCCCAGGATAGCTATTAGGTCCATGAGTCTGATAAAGTACCTGGAAGCTGCCCCTTGGGAAAATGTTTGTTTCATTTTTGGTGCTGTTTAGGTTGTATTTCTTGGCTTCTCTGACTAAAAGTAGAGAAGAAAGAATACCAACAAGACCCATGTTGAAGAAGTCACAGGCAACATTTTTATTTCTTTTTGAATTCCAAGGAATATCACAAGCTGTCATAGAGTTATGAAATATTACATTGGTTGTTATAAACTCATATGTGCTTTCAAAGCCATAATTTCCTCAGTTTTACTTGGGAGCAGTAACAATACCTCTCATTTTGGCTGGGTCATATTTGAGGATGAAAAACCATTATGTATATAAATATGCTTACTGAACTTTTAAATATATTTCAAATGTAAGAGATGAAATATTGAAATGTTGCCTCTGTGTCGCTGATTTTTAAGAATATCCAAAATAACCTTTAGGGATTAGAAAGGTTATTAAACTTTCATGATATTAAACTTTCATTATTCTTTAGTAAGTTATGTTAAGTTATAACTACCTCCTTCACCCCCAAAAAACTCATGAGACTCAACTGTTTTCATTTTGAATGAAAAAAAAATGTGGCCTGTATAAATTATCCTATATTATAAATTGGCCCTCATGGAAAAATGAAGTTTGTTTAACACTATCAGGAGAAAGATAATCTGACAGAAACTCATTGTGACCAAAGCCATGAAGTTATGGAAACTTCTAGCAAAAGAGGGAGATGGCGAATAATTCCATCTGGAAGAAATGTAAATTACCATGAGAGATATGGCAAGAGAGGAGGCTAGCAGTTAGGAAGATCCCTAAGAAATGCATGACACTAATGTAAATAATTTAGGCTAAGAGATGCCCAGCTTTGTGTTATAAAATCTTTATTATAACGGCAGTGTGGTAGGTGGAAACCAGTTAAAAGACCTTGGCAGTACTCTAGGTGTGTGTTGGTGAGAGGCTGTGCCAAGCAAAACAAATGGGAATGGAGAGGAGAATTTGCTTAGGAGAGAGGCTCAGAATTAGCTTGCATTCATTGACTCAGTCATTCTTTAGAAGTATGAGTAAAAGAACAAAATCTAACTTATTCTTAAGGACCATCTTGAGTGACTGAAACGGATGAGGATGCCAGTCATCAATATAGTAAACTCAGAAAGAAAGGGACCATTGTGGGAGAAAAGAAACTGAGTTTGGTTTGAACATGAAATTATTTTGTCATGACACTGAAGTCTTATGTTCCAGACAACAGCTTCCCAATAATCCCCTTCCTGCATCATATGGAGAAAAGAAAGACCATTCACCATAGCAGTCGATTCTATTTTAATCTAATAATGGAAATAGTGTTTTTCTGGTCATTGTGTCCTAAATGTTTTCTCAGATTCAATGCTTGTAGTGACATTTTCTATTTAAAATGTGAGCCATTTAAAATATTTTTGAGCTACTTATATTCAGAAAATAATAATTCTGCAACAGCAGTAGTCTTATGATTTTTTAGTTACTGTGTGTGCTTATTTATCAGTTCAGAATTATTAATTCTAAATAATTTTTCCAACCTTTTAATGTATATATCTTCATTCTCATTTCTTAATATGAGTATACATTATTTAATCACAGTTTGGGCCTTACAATAAGAAACTAGTGCTGTTAATTTGTTTGATATCTATTTCCAATCAAAACAATTTTAAAACTGAATGATCTTTGACAGAATCCTAGGTTACCAAAGGTAAAATAAAAGTATGATAATACTAATTTTTGTGCATGCTTGCTTTCCTAGTTTCATATTACAAGTAGAATCCATTTGTGTAAATTAATAAAATTACATGAAAGGGTACAAATATTTCCATAGAACTTTATGTTCTTCACTTTACATTATATGTAAATGTAATTAGCTGAAGAGTTAGAAAATGATCCTCCTAGGACATCAAATGTAAAACCTGAGATGGAACACAGATCCCATTTAGAACACGCTAAAGGAATCATGTTGGGACTGGTGGCCTTATTTTTTCAGTGTCTTAGAACACTCTGCTTCATAGTTAAGGATCTGTGTTCATAGGTAATAAGTGTTTCCAAACACTGATCTGGAGTCAGCAGAATGTGAGAGCAGAGGTAGTGTGTCGGCATGTGTGTGAAAACACTAGATGAGCTGAGGAGTGAAATGGAGTGGATCAGATAAACCAGTCTTCTTCCTGCCTCTGTGTGTCTTTGTTTAGAGTCTAGCTTTCCAGTCTGTTTTATTACTACAGACTGTCATTGCTTAATCCAGTAAAAAATAAGTTTATGATATTAATTATTAGAACTTAATTTTGTCATTTTGCTTTTCTTTGTTTCATACTAAGTTAATCTGCCATAATAGAGCCATGGATGGAAAATTTAGTGCTCCAGTGGGGAGGAAGGCTTCCAGCGTCTTTCAGTCCTGCTCTCAGGCTCTCATTGGTTGTAGAGTACGTTCAGGAATAAGTAACTTAGAATCAATGAAGGATAACCTAAGTGAGTTGAATCAGTCACATTGGGAATGAAGTTTCCGTATGACCTGGCAACCCCCCTTCTGGTTACTTACCCCCAAAATTTAAAAACCTTTGTCCACAAAGACTTATGTACCCCAATGTTAATTGCAGCGCTGTTCACAATGGCCAAGTCATGGAAACATCCAAAGTGCCCTTCCATAGATGACTGGATAAAGAAGCTGTGGTACATATTTCTCAGCTATAAGAAAAGATGAAATGTTGCCATTTGCAATAAAATGGATGGACTTTGATATCATCATGCTAAGTGAAATAAGCCCGACAGAAAAAAACCAAGAACCATATGACTTCACTCATATGTGGAATATAAAACTGAAAGCAACAAAGAAAAACCAAACAAAGAAATTCAAGTTTAATGGTCTACCTGGGTTAGGGGGGAGGGGATGGAAGAGGAGTGAAGGGGAGTCAAATATATGGTGATGGAAAAAGAACTGACTCTGGTTGGTGAACACATAATCCAACACACGGACAATGTATTGTAGAATTGGACACCTGGAACCTATTTAATTTTTACTAACCAATGTCACCCCCCCAAAAAAAATTGTGGTGACTGGTTATTTTTTGTTTCTGACTGCTTAAGTCAGAGTACATATAGTACCAAAAGTAAAAGCACTGGATTTGGTGTTGGAGGTACGAGTATATATTCAAATCTTGCCTTGGTTACTTTGCCACTTCGTAGCTGTGAAGTCTTTAGATAAATATTGAAACTTTGAAAGTCTCAAATTTACCTATTCCTGCTTCCTCTCCACGTCATCTGTAATTGTAATAAAATTTAAAATTTGGACTTGTGGACTGTGCAGCTAGTTAGTATTGATACTTTAGAAGATTGAACTTGTAATTTAAATATACTTCCAATCAGAGCCCTGTGTCTGAATGTGCATTAGAAAGTGGATGCCATACCTGAGATCAGATGGAGCTCCCTGTTTATCTTTTCTTCCTGAAACATTAATTGAAATTTATAACAATGGCTTTTTACAACCTATATATCAAAGTTGAAAGTATTTATTAAAGTAACTGAATTTAATGTTAACTACCTTTTCAGATATTTCACTGTCAATTTCCATGAAATAGATCGCTAAAATGTTATTTGTTATCACTGTTACTGATATTTAGCTATTCCTCTGTGGCCACACCCTTTCATTTGAAATAGGACGAACTTAAAATGTAATATCCAAACCAGGATTCTTCAGAGTGAAAATGACAGTATTAACATTTCTGCATGCGTGAAAAGACCAAACTAGGGCTGACTGGAGGCAAACAGGGACAAGGCAGCATTCTCATTTCAAAGTCCTATCTGCAGGCATGTGATTAGTCTGCAGTTTGGCCCGGACTCAAACCTCCCTTGGGCTGATTCTTTCTCACTAGGCAGTGATTCTGTCTCGAGTCAGGTTGTTCCTTCCCTTATCTAGGTCTTTTATGTTGATTAAAGAACTAGACTTAGGTTTTGTTTTTTGTCTTGTTTTATTTTTAATTACAGTACAGTTCTTCATGGGCAGCAGAGAAGAGGAGAAATAGCTAACCATAGGTTCTCCATGTTCAGGCAAGCATATAGAACTGATTTTTTAAAAATCAGAAGTTAGTATCTGTGATTGCTGCCTTTATTCTTTAACATCCATTCTCTCCTCCTGAAATTTTTGTATGTTTACATTTTTATATTAATATTTATTATTTGTTTTGCCATCATTATTAAATGTTATGTTTAGCTGAAAAAACAAACAAACAAAAACATCCATTCTCTCTATCTGGTATTTGAATGCCACTCCTAGCAGAAGCCATTGGATATTAGCAATTGCATTATTTTGTACCTAACCTCAGATGCTGTGTCTCTGGAACTAAATAAGGCACATGTATTCTCACATTGAGTGGATTGTTCTAAGAAATATAGAATTTACAATAAAGATTTAAATTTGCTTCATTTTTCCATCCTAAAAGGAGAAATCATCAAGTAAACAAGTTTTGACAGTTTTGACTTTTTATATAAATATATTATAAAGTAACAAATACTCCAGGTAAAAGGAGGATAAACTTAACAGTTAAAAGTTTCAAGGATGTGTAATTAAAAAACAATTTTTTTCTATAGGGGATAATCATGAAATATTGTCTTGTGATTTTGAATTAATTATACTATAACTACCGTTATCCAATCGATTCAACTTCTACAGACTTCTCTCTCAGATGTGTGCCCTTGTTCAATTTGGTGTAAAACTCATTAGATTCTATTGAACTTCCTTTCCTTTCTCTCTTTTCCAAAGTCTGGCTTGCCTGAAGAAATGATTAGGTGACGCCCTGCACGGGCCTCTTACCCTCACACTCTTGCTTTTCCCCTGATAACCTAGTTCAAGTAAACTTTATCTCTTTTTTCTTCCCTTCGGGCATCCTGGTTATTACTTTCTGTTTTCCAAATGTGGAACGGGATTTGAGAGAACCTCCTCCCCCAGTGCTCCAAAAAAGATTGCAGCCTCCCTTCTTTATTCATCTGTGGTGGTTTTCAGATCTGTGGTGATGTTTGGACTTGGGCCGAGCTGTTCTTCACATCATCTTACCTGCTGAAATTACATAGTCATAGCCTCTCACGGTTGGGAGGAATATGGGACATTGTCTATAGTCTAGAGTCCTGCTGCTGATGAGCAAGTAGAGAGGTTAAGTGACTTGAGGGCTGAATAGTTAAGACTTTTTGAATCGTCGATCAAGTATAATTTTTACTAAGAAAGTAACCATGGTCACATTATCAAAGAAGTATTAATGTGGATTATTGGCCACGACATAGAAATAGCCCAATTATGTAGAATTGGATAATTGTCTTCATTAAGATAGTGTCTGTCCATTTTACCTGTGCTCTACTCTATTGCTGTAAAGTACTGTAATTAATTTGAAGCCCGCTGATAGAATGTTAGAGGTAGCTAGCCCAGTTGTTGGAGAACTATCCCCACAAGCTAGTGGCAGTTAGTATATATACCATCTGCTTACAACTTCTCCAAAAAATTTAGAGCCAGCAGAGTTTACCCAGATCTAAACCTTATTTCTCAGACTATACACTCCACTCTTTCTTTCTTTCTCACTCTCACTCCTTCCTATCCCCTCCATCCCCAAAACTCAGGTTGGAACTCGTTTCTTCTAAGATTTACTTAAGTTAATTTTTTCACTATCAAAACCTATCACTATGCATACATTTTAATTGCTTGAGAACATGTCATTTTGCCCCAGTTTTTATTATTCTCAAGACAATTTATTTCAAAGTTTTCAATCTTAATGTTTTCATATCTAAAATGTAGATATAACCACCTATCTTGAAGGGACAGATAAATAGTAAATTAAATAAATAAAACATATTAGAAAAAAATAAAACACTGAATGGCACAGAATGAGTTTTCAATGAATGTTAGTTTGCTATCCCCTTTTTCCCTGCCTTCCCTCAAAACTTCAAAAATATAATAGTTTTATTTAAATAATTGTACATTTTTATTCCTGTCTATTTTGATGAATATCTTTAGGCTAGACTTAATTGATTTTTGTAATGATGCCAAGTGAAGACAAAAACTGTCTATGAAAATATGGGTTATTCATATTCTCATTTTCAAACTCAAAGAGATTTTCTATTTGTTTAACATAACAGAAAATACCTTGAACAATTTTAGGTTTGTTTTGTTTTTCATTTCTTTCCTTTTTTGCTCCAGAACTTTCTTAAAATATTTGTTTTTCTAGTTACTTTATAAGCTCATTATATTTTTTTTGCCTGGATTCATTTTGAGATGTAACTGTTCTTTCGGTCATCTTTCAAATTCATCCGACTTTATACTTTTTATATTTTTAAAGTCTAATCTCTTCAGCTTGTATTATTTTCTGATTTTTAATTTCCATACTATGATAATGAATTATTTAATTACCTTCTAATTTTATTTTAAAATAATCATTAACTTCTTTTCTAAACTTTCTAATATTTACTGTACTAAAATGTTAATTTTGCACTTCCCATGTTTATATAAAAATATTCAATGTGGGAAAATTGTGTTTTGTTGAGAAAATAAAGGGAGAGAGACGTCACAGTGGTGTTGGTAAGCTTTTAATTCTCTTGGCAGTTTTATATATTGGTACTGATTTACTAATTGTTCTTTTTTTTCAGTTAAACTTGCCTTATCTTCTGAAATTGGGTTAGTAATGTGATTTTAATCAATAGAGCTTGCTCTACAGGTTTATAACTGATTAAAGGGCAGTAAATTATTTGGGCATTTGTAGCCAAACCATCACAATTTGTATAGAAACTTGAATGTATAATACAGTCCACTGTTTAATTTTAATTTAAAGGTACTTTAAAGAAAAGGGATTTTCATTGTATTGTACATTTAGAATCACCATTATTCAAAATAAAATCGGCTGTAATGCTTCTATGATGTATAAAGGGATCATTGAAATTGAACTAGTTTGCCCACCTTGGGCACTGCTATCGTAAATGTAATAAATAGATGTAGTCTCCTTTGTCGAACTTTCTCTCTGTGAAAGACTATCCAGAGGTTACTATAGAAGATATACTATTATGAGAATGATATGTAACCTCTTACTCATAATTGTATATAGGAACGAATATTTTTATTAAGCACTCACAATATACCAATCATTAGTACAAACCCTTTATAGGTATTATCGCATTACATTGTTGTAATAACCATAATAATTCTGGTATTGCCATCATTACCATTTTGCAGATGAAATTAAGGGAAGTTTAGCCTTGCTTATATAATTTGCCCATCTTCACTCAGCCACAGAACATAAGTAAAAGGGTCTGACACCTATTTTCATTTCTCTCCTTATTGTGTCTAGAGAATAGTTTCCATTGGGTTTGTATGTATTCCATGTAGCCCCTGTTCTTTCTTTTCTGATAGTCACTTTGCCAACAAGAAGCCAGATTCTGTATTAAGAGCCCTCTGACTTTCTAATCAGTGTGATGAAGTGTACACTATTTCTCACTGCATTCTAATTTTTTTGTATCCTTGCATTTGATCGGCAGCCAACTCGAAAGGAAAAAAATAGAGTGAAATATCTTTTCTAGTGAGTTGTCATTTTAAAAAAATTCAATCCTAGTTTTGTTGGTGCTTTACAAATGACTATTAATTTATTGTGGCTTTTTCTGAGCCACACAGTGTCAATGATTAATAAAAAAATATCACTAATAGACTCAATGCCTACATCTTTAAGTATCCGTTCACTTTTCTCCCATTGGTTATACAAGTACTTGATGCTGACATGTCTGCGTTTCACATTATTCCTGGAAAATTAAATATTTGTGCTTAGCAACATTTCTGGCTGTAGCTCTAGATAGCGTTCTTTATGTCCTCTCAAACTCTGGTCCCCACTGGGAAAAACTCACTCAGATCCCTGTTTAGAGTAGGTCACATGCCAGGGTGTAACTAGACATGTGTCACATATATCCTCTTTTACCTTCTTTTCCCACTGAGAGATGGGAATTGTTAATAAACCATGATTCCTTGGCCATATCTTTTGCCAAGCTAGCCCAGACCTACATAACACATTTGATCAGCATTCTTCCCTTATGAAAAAAACAGGATTTAAATTAATTATTTCACAGAAATTACATTTTTACTTTCACAATTTAAGAAATAAAAATTTTAAAACAGATTATTTTAATGTGTCCTGAAAATTTTTTTTTCTCTAATCCAGTAAACATTTCAAATATTCTCTCTGAACATGTAAACATTCTTTTGATATCCCTCTCATATGTGAAATAGAAAGGAATACAAGAATACTGTAATGATTAAACTAATCAAAAGAAGGATATAGTTTATTATTTATAACAAGTCATTTTTATATTATGGAGAATGATGCACTGTGTTAGGGTAAGAAATATCAGGAAAGAAAAAAAGGAAAAAGTAGAGGTTACTTTTATTAATATATTTTAAATGTGCTTATATATATCAATATATAAAGTGATAAATGTTCATTCACTTGGAAAGGAGCTATACAAAGATAGAGATAGGGAAAAATGTCAAATGCAGAATAAGACAAAAACAAATAATACAGAAATTCAAGAGAGAGAATGACCTTTACAGAATGCCTAAGAGCTGCATGTGGTCCAGCTCTCTGCTGGACCAGGACAAGGACTTCATTCTGTGCCACGTTAAATGTTCTCTGCAGGAACACTGATGCAGGGCAAGGTGCAGGAGTGACAGGTCAGTTCAGCTCATGTGAGCCAGACATGTGACTATATCACTCAGTAGCCCAGAGATCTGCTGAATGAAAGATTTTGAAATTCAGGATGGTTGAATTTATAAACATTCAGAAGAAATGAAAGCATAATCCACTTGTGTTCATTTGGAGAATGGTGATAATTTGTAATACGTGATTATACTCCTACTATACTTGGCTTTAATCTCTGTTAGCTTCTCAAGCAGTAATGCCAGAGACACTGGTATCTCTTTCACTAGAAAGGATGGATTGAATACTAAATTTAGTATCATTAGACTTGTATTTTCTCTTTGTTTGATCTTGATTTTTTTTGAAAGGTAGTTTTATGTTAAGAGTCACAAAGAACATAATAAAATATAACCTGAAAAAAAACAACTATGTTATCACAGGGAACTAAAAGCAATATTTTTTTTGGCTGGATATTCAGAATAAAACCTAAGAAGCAGAAGTGTGTATAAAAAATGGATATTTTAGGAATGCCTTTTCTCCTATAGCTAAGATTAGTTAATATATACTGGGAAGTGTTTTTCTCAGTATTACTTTGTGGGTTTTATGTTATACCTTTGTGTTCTTGCTAAATATTCTTTAATATTTTTGTTTGATGGAGAAAATGGATATTGGATTTGTAGCTGGAATAAGTCACCATACCACAGTTTTATTAAAGAATTCACTCTCTAGATGCTTTTAATCATGGGTAGAGGTTTGTTTTAGGGATGTCAGTGTGTGTCAGTGTGTAGATTTTATCATCTAAGATTGTTAACCCTAAATGATTAATATTCCAACAAATGTGGTCCTAAATGATTAAGTATCAGAAGTGGGTTAGAACCTAAGTCCCAAGTGCTTTTTTTTTTTTTTTTTGTAAGCCCTGATTCTTTAGGAAGCTGATAGTTTGGCTGGCTTTTTTCTAAGTCCTCTCCATATGTACTTTAGAGAGGGAAAGAAAAAAATAAAAGTTGACATCTACATAGTAACTTCTTTGTCTGTTGGTTTCCCACAATCATACTGAATTGCATGAACACAGTTCAACAATATTCATGTTTCTTCCAGCTTGCTTTTTCTATATTAGTACTCATTAACTTAGTGACCTCTTGGTTATCTGAATGATAAAATTGGTGGAGAAAGTTATTATCTTATGTGCTTTTTTCTCATTAAAATAACTCCCATGCTGTCTACTTGACAGAGTTATTAGGAGGCTTAAATAAAAAATTGCAAAGCACAATAATGTATATTAATTCTTTCAAAATTCATTACAGTTTTGTGGAATATCTGAATATCAAGTACGCTTTTATGTCCTGGGTTTACAGTGGTTAAAGAAACAGGGAAAAAAGTCAAAATCTTGTCTTCCTGAAGCTTATTTCTAAAATGGGAGACAGGCAATAAAGATATTATATAATGGAGGGATGTGAAGAAAAAGACAGCAGGGTAAGGGGGTAGAGAGTGATGGAAGATGTGAATTTGGATTGGTGGTCAGTGACATCATCTCTGACTATAGAGTAGAGTGTAAAATGAAGTGATTATCTAGGGATATAATATTGTAGAAGTGGGGAGAGTAGAGCAGAGGAGAACATGTTTGACATGTGCAGGGTTTGGCGAGGATGTTAGTGTAGCTAGAGTGCAGCAAGCAAGGGTGACTATGGTAGAAGAACAGTTCAAAAGAAGACAAAAGATTATTATTTAAACCATTGGGTATCACATATTGCACTATGATAATGCTATCATAGACTCTCACTATCATTGAAAATGTTTAATTTTTTTAATGGAGAGATATGCTTCAGACTCCATTTTGCTGTCAGAAACCTTTACCTGACTATCCCGGCAACATGACAAAGGCTCATTTTGCTGGGAGGAATTTTCCCATAATACCCATGATATCTAGAACAAAGACTGGAGTATGGGAGTAATGGTTTACGGACCCTAGAGTCAGATGAATAGAGAGGTAGGCACAAGTCCCCTTTTCCCATTTGGGTGGCTTCCTTGGCAGCAGCGACCCGAGGACCTGATGTGTGTCACTTTACATTGAATGTTCACAAGGCACAGAGTGCAGATTACTTGTATTTGTTAGTTGGATATACTATACCAATGTGGCAATATTCATAGGTAGAGTTGATAAGATTTCAAGAATTCTCCCTCCACCCATGTCTTTCTAAGAAAGAAGAATTTGTATTCAAATTTTTTAATTGTGGAGACAATATTTGGAAATAGTCATTATTTTTTTCTGACGTATCCCAAAAAAGAATTCTTCTTGTAGTGTTTAGAAACAAAGTAACTCTCTATACTTTTATACTCTATATTTAATGATTTTTCACAAGAGATATGACATAAACTTGAGTTTTAAACTGAAATCTAGGAATTCAGAAAGGGGACTTGTGCTAATAATACTAGGCTTTGCAAAATGGAAAGCAGCACTGGGTTATTTAAAGTGTTGTTTAGTATTCAGTTGAAATGAGTATGAGTAAACAGTGGGGCAGAAATGCTACAAAGATGCACACATTTCAATGGAGCTGATTTTAGAGCTTACAAGAGCAGGTTGCTGACAGACTGCTTTGAAGCCATCAGAAATGTAATTAGCCTGCAAATTGCAGTTGAAGTAATAAGTTTTGCAAAAAACATTCTGGATACTAACTGAAGAGATCTGGCAGTGTGAAGAAATTCTGACTTTTTTTTCAAGCTCATCTTCTCAAATATATATAAAAATGATCCCAGTTAGAATATTTACATTTCTAGAAAAATGAAGTATACTTTAACAGTATGTATGGGAACTCCTTTCACTCATCAAAATTTATTTTATGAATACCTATTGATCTTTTGCTACTCTATTCATGACCCTATATTACTCACTGTAGAGATGCTTCACAAAATTAAATATAGGGCTTGTCTGCAACTTATATAATAGCATATGGGTGTTTTAAGATGTTTATAAGGACACAATCCATACAGATTCAATTATTACTCCTAAATAATGTGTGGAATTGACCTTCTGTTACTTTTATGAATAAATATTTTTTAAATGGTTAAAATATATTTAGTTTCTAACTCAAACTCTATATTGATTTTCCTTTAAATAAGAGGACAAGAGAAAATATGTGCTAACTACACTGAGTGCCAGTTGAATAAGCATTCTGACATTTTGATAATAGAGGTAAAATTCTAGTTATAGCACTTGGCCCACCTATCCTGTTGTGTAGTTAGCTGAGCATCTATTTCTCCCTTAGTATCTGTATAACTTCAGAGGCATGAGACTGTAGCTTACGTATCTTCTTGTTCCCATGATGCCTACCGTTTAATGGCTCAGCTGATACCATTTCTATATAAAATAGTCAAAATTGTTAGCATGAGGAAAGCAGAAGCTATTAAGTCAGACTGAATTTTAAAAAATCATGGTTTCTATAACAATGTAATCCTTTACATTTTAATATTTATAGTAGAGTTAATAATTTCAATTTCATGTTGTTTTAAGCTTAATTTCAATGACATATAGATAAATATTTTTATCTATACCTATGTCTATATATATCTAACACAATATGAGGCAAGAACACTTATTGCTTGGTTTTCCAGTGTCTATTTTCCCTACTCTCTCCCAGTGTCTCCTGATTTCATTGTGACTGTCAGTGGATATTGCAGCAATAGGAATAAAGTGTGTGACCCAGGCTGAGCCAATCACCGCATTCAATCCTCTTGCCTCGAGTAATCGGTGAGAGGTAGATATAGGACCTCCACTGGCTCAATTAGAGATTCTCTGGACTCATGCTTGGAACTTAGAAACTTGAATAAAGGTTTTGGCATTTTCTGTAATGGTGTGCATGTGTATGAGAAACCTTGAACTGCTATAGCTATCTTGGCTCTCAACTTGGAGACTAAGCCAGCAAGCAGAGCAGAGCCAAGAAAATTGGGGAAAAATAGAGCCAAACCTTGATGGTATTGTGAACTTCTGGATCAAATTGTGTCTGGAGCCTATCCTTCTTTTAGATTTTTCATTATGTGAGCCAACATTTTTCTGTTTAAAGTTAATTTAGATTTCCTTATTTGTTTCAGAATACATTTCTTATTTCTTAGTTATTGATTGTAGTCGGTAATCAATAAACTGCTTCGTGACCTCTTTAGCAGTCGATTACTACAGTGGAAAGGGTCACATTCCTTGTGGCCTTTTATCTTCTTGTTTGAAGGACCTATGGCCTATGAAGAATTATGTCTGAAATCTCAGTTCCAAAATTAACACAAAACCCCACTCTGTGCAGAATGAGTGTACTGTATTACAAGGTTTGGTATGAAACCACTGTCAACTTGACTGAACTGAAATGCTGGCTCCATCAGCTATTAGATATGCATATGTGGCCTATAGAAATTTACTAATATATCTGAACCTGTTTTCTTATTCCCCCAAAGAGTTAAGTGTACTTTACTCTAGACTTACTGATAAAGAAGATAATTCCTACAAGGCACCAAGTATTTTGGCTATCACATAATAAGCACTTAATAATTATTAATCATTATTACCATTAATTCTGTTTCTATTCTGACTTTGGTGTAGGGTTTTAATAGGGAGTTATTCAATCTCAATTAGGACTTTCAGGATTAAGGCAAATATATCATATGCTATGAGTAAGTCAGTGCATTCCTGATTTGATTTAAATCACTTTTTTTTAATGCAATTAAAAGAAGACTGAGGTATGCAATAAAAGGTTTGTTATATTTTAGAAGTAATGTAATTATTGGGGAATATTTTCTACAAAATAGAAAAGATGAGCCTTAGAGAGAGATTGTTGAATGTCTATACTTGAATGGTCATAAAAAACCAAATGCCAAATTTTATACGTGTATATAGAAATTATTTTGAATATGAACTCTGAGTGATTGGTATTAAGAATTGGTTTCTCTAATGTGTGTATAAGACTATTATAGTCTTCAAAGTGGTGTAGTAGTCCATGAAAGAAAGATCAAATTCAACTTATTTTTTAAGGACAAAGTTTACACGTGCACACTAAAAATGAAAACTATGAAAAAAATCCCCCAAATAAATTAAATTGACTCATAATTCCATTATTTAAGCACTTTTAACACTGTAACATATGGCCTTCATTTTTGTTATACACACACACAGACATTTTATTTTTGTTAATTTTATATAGGCACACACATGTGCATATGTACATGTTTATGTGTAATTTGGAGTTCTGGGTTCATGTATGTTTAGTAATTATTATTAGATATCACTAAGGCACCCTATCCTTAGTTTATTTACAACTGAAATTATTTTCTAGCTCCTTCTCCACATACTGCTTTATCATGATGTTTGTTTTACTGGGAGGTACCACCATCTGTCAGCTGGGAAAGCCAGACCCCTGGAGTAATGCTTACTGTCTCCTTTAATCTCCATCCCCATAACCAGTCAAACACAAATCTCATTGTTTGTACTTCCTATATATCTCAGATCCATCCATTTCTCTCAATCTTTATAGCTAAAGTGCCCATTATCTCTTTAACTATTGCAATAATCCAACAACTTTAATTCCTCTGTCTTCTACCTTCACTAATATATTCTTCTTAGAGTAATTTGAGAAATATTTAAAGCATAAAATAGTATCATGTTCCTATTATGCTTAAAATCTTTTGTTACTGCACAATTGCCACAAGTCTTAAGACAATGCATTAAAACATTTAGCATCACTTACAAGGCTCTGGGTTTTCAGACCTCTACTTCCTCATCCTTCTTTGTTCCCCAAACCAGATTGATTATTTTATTTATCCAAGCGTGCTTTGATTCTTCTTCCTTAGGACTTTTGGATTTATTGCTTCCTTTATCTACGTTACTCTCCAAACTTCACACCCCCACCATGATGATTCACCTTTTTAATTAAATGCTATTTCCTCACTGAAGTCTTCTTTGCTCTACAGACCAAGTCAAATCTCTCATCTTTCCAAGAGCCGTGCTTACTCTTTATAGCATTTATCCCAGTAGAAATTAAAATATGGTAATTGTGTAGTATTTTATATGATGTATGTCTTATATTGCTTTATACTTAACAAGGTCAAGGATCTAGATTTTATTTTGTCAGAGTCATATTTCCATTGTTTAGCATTGTTTGCATAAAATTATACCCAATATTTAGTACCTTTATTATGTCATAAACTCTGTCCAGTCTTTTCTAAAATAATGTTTTTAATTTCTCTGTATTATTCTACTGTAAAGATAGAAAACAATTTATTTAACCATTATTAGACTTCTAAGTTATTTTCATTGCCTATTATTATGAATAATGTTATAATGAATTCAGGAATTTATTGACTTGTGAGTATTAATGCTTGAGTGTCCTAAATGTAGAACATGAGATGTGAATTCTTATGCAAGTAATTTATTGAGGAATTCTCCCAGAAAACTGAAGGGAGTGAGCAAAGAATAGTGTACAGGTTGAAGCTAGACAAAGAAATGGTTCCAGAAGTCTTTCTCCTGCCTGGCCCCAAACGGTCTCTGGAATGGAAATTGTACCACAGAAGGTATTACATCTGAAAACCAGGGACCTGGACTTCAATACACATGTGAACTAACTCACTCTCTCTCTCTCTCTCTCTCTCTCTCTCTCTCTCTCTCTCTCTCTCTCTGTGTGTGTATATATATAAATACACAAGTGTGATACTTAGTGCCTGGATTGTAAAGGGGATCTAGGCCAGGCATCAGTAGTATCTGGTGCAAAGGAGATCTCAGGAGGTTGTATGAAAGAAATCTCAAGTATTAAGTAGGGTTTTGATACATAACCATCAGGAAAATATGTTCTTAAGAGAAGGAGCAAAACAAAATAGGGAAAGTGCTGAACATGTATTTTGGGAAACAATGAGTTGTTTTAAATAAAATAAAATGTAGGTGAGGAGTGGTTATTTGGAGATAAAATTATAAAAATGCATCGGATCTGTATCACAAAAGAAATTCACATCAAGCTGGTATAAAATATAATACATTGTTCAAATGAAGGAATTTCATTCAACAGATATATTTGTATAATTTTGTGTTAAGTTTAAAGGTCTGAAGATCTGTAAATAGAAAAATCTTTACTGAGGCACAACATCTTTACATTAGTTTTGGCAAGCGTAAAATTTTAAGATATTGTACCTGGTGTTGAAAACCTTACAATATATCAACACCCCCCCCCCAACATACACATGCATGTATTTGTGTGTGTACACACACACTTTCTCCCTCAGCTTCATGGCTATTAAATGTATTATACAAGAAAACATTGTCCTCAGACATCTCACTTTTATGTTTTTAGATGCCATAAAAAGAGTTGGAAAGTGTTTTCAAATAAGAAAATGTCATGACAAACAGTGGAATGAAAACTATAGAAGAATTTTGTGTACATGTAGAAAATCTGGAGCCTATAAAAATTATTTAAAATCTTTAAAGAAATCTTGCAGTGTAACATGATTATTAAATCATAAATGTAATACTTAATACTTCTCAGTTATAAAATTCTGCTGGATACCTCCTTACCTTATCAAGGGGGTGGCAACCGAAAAGTTAATGAGTTAATATCTATAGAGCTTTTTGAATCCTTTAGTTGAAGGGTACAATATAAATCCAAAATATTAATCTTTAAGTGTGAAATACTCTAATTACTTCTCATTGCCACAGGAACATTATTGGAGATTTATAACTTCCTCTGAAACATTATACCTGGCACAATTGTTACATGAGATAGCATAATTTTAGGTGAACCATAAAATTCTGTAATCATTACCATGTATCAAAAATAATAATTTAAGTATACATGTTACATTCACATATTCAGCATCTCAGTCCTTGCCATTATTTATTTATTGACATAATAAACATGAAGGTGATTTAAATTGCTGATGTATTATACTGTATTATCTATGTTGCTAAATTTTGTGCGTGTGTATGTGTGATATAAGGTGTAAGGAAAAAATGGAAAGATTTTTAAAAAGTTTGAAAGAAGATCAGATATTGTGCTCAGTATGTTGGCTTTGAGACTAAAACAGATATCCACTAAGTATCCTGTGATAATAAAGGAAGAATTATAGTCATTGCAGCAATATTCTTATATTTATATAATGATAGTGGTACCATTGGGATGATACGTATTTGCTAGGCATGGGGATCATCCTCTTTTATACATTATTGTGATTTTTATTATAGCCCTATGAAATGGAGATGGAACTCTGGAATTAAAACATGAGGAAAAGGAGGCAAAAAACAGGTAATTAGCTAACCCAAGGTCACAGAGATCCTTGTGGGTGGAGCCAGGATTTAAACTCAGGCAGTGTGACTCTGAACTTATTCTTTGTCCCCTGCACAATACTAAATCTCCAAAATGCTACCTTTCCAATATGCTGGCTATTCACTATTATGGATTCTACTGAATTTAAAATGTATATCAAGATAATTTTAATAACAAAATGAAACTTTAAAGGAATTCTCAGTAGAAGCAGAAGTCTCCTTTGCCAAGTTTTTCTACATGAACGGCTTCTCTGGTTTCTTGCCAAACTAATAAGCATAAACATTGAAATTGCAAAGAATCCAAAAGAGAAAGCTTATCTTTGTGAGGCTCATGTTGAAAAACACATAGCTGAAGACTCATCACAAAAACTGAGTTTAAGAATGGTAGTCTCTGATATCATTTGAATTGGGAAATAAAATATTTTATAAGTATTACCTATAAGGCAGACTAAATATTCCCTTGAAAGGAACTTTTAAAAATGAACAATAAAAAAGCATAATTTCAGAAAATTATTAGGTAAGGCTATTTCTTATGAAAATTCAGATAAATTAGGTATTTAGTTTAGAAATTTCATCCCCTTTTTGCTGTCTCTCTCTCTCATACTCCCTGTTGCCTTTCTTACACACATGCAGTCACCATTCATCATTCATGTAAATAAAATTTCAGAAACAATAAAATGAAGTCTTATACTTACTGCCCTCCCACCCTATTCATTACCTTTCCCAGCATGAGCAACCTGAAGCAAATATGAATAATGTTACTCTCTATTTAGAGTAGTTCAAAGGCTTACTAACAATCTCCAAACTTTTTGAAATAAACTCTTGTGCACAAGGCCCATCTTAACTTGGCACCTGCTTAGTTTCCACATTTATCCCCTGCTACTTTCAGGTGTTCTCCCTGATCCTTGACTTTCCCTGTAGAACACTACCTGCTGGTTCATGTATTGGTGGCTTTGGCTGTGTTGTTTTCCACAACTCAAGTTTTATATGATAAACACCTGCTTATATCTTGAGATTCCACTCAAATAAATATTGCTCTGTGGAGGGTTCTTGTCCTTTGACAGAGACAGATAGTTATCCCTTCTTAGGTACTCACACAGCACTCTCTATTTACTATATTGCATTGCAATTTTTATGCAGTATGTTGCATTGCAGTTATTTATTTACCAGTCTCTTTTCCATTGTACTATTGTCAACTGCTGAATTCTGTGCCTGTGGCTTATTTGTCTTTTTTTCTTTTTTATCATGACTGGCACAGTGCAGAGTAATGTACAGAAGGTAAAATGAGACTTGTTTGTCTCAGAGCTTTTGCTGAGGCCACACCGTAGAGAAAAATGTGTGTCAAATATTTTAGGCTGTATAGCAAGTTGCAGTAGGGGTTCGTAAAACCCACTTGTGCATGTTTGTGGTAAATACTAAATGAATAAGTAAATGAGTAAAGTAACTTCAAATAGACGATTGCTACAATACAAGCTCATGTCCTTTTTCCTTTAATTAACCCTTTCAGTGTGTTAATTGACTTCAAGCTTTTTTGCAAAATGTGTCAAAAAGCCACAAAAAATAAAAAAGTTGTTATTTTGACTATTTTCTGCACTTAATAATAACATTTTGAGCTACCTTGTATATAAATGACATTATTTTTAATTTTTGTTATAAGGTAAAAAATTTATCATTATATTGAATTTTAACAAAATAGTCTCAAAACATGCTAAGTGGCATTAATTAGATTAAGTATAGATAAATTAGAATTTAATGGCATTGATGACATAAAATATTTATTACAAAATGTTATACAATATGGCATATAAAACATCTTTGTTGTTAATAGTGCAAGCCACAGGAAAATATATTTAAAAATTTTGTAAATGGAGAAAAGTCCTTGAAACAGTTCACACTAAATAACAATTTTACAATAATTAAGTATTTGTATTTTTAAGTTTTAAAAATACAGTTAAGGTGGTATATTTTATTAAATTAAATGATCACATTAAAGTATTAAAATTTTCTAGTATCGCTATTCTTGAAAAACACAAAATTATAGAAAAATGTACATATACTAGAGGGAAAAGTTTTTTGGGCTTGTGGGGAAACTCGAACACTACAGTCGGTGGATGGAAATATTTATTCAGATATATCCGAACATCACATCAGCAGTTCACCAGCACACTTCTGTTTCTAACTCTCATTGCTTCTGTCATGGCTACATTATGTCAGTATTGAAAATGAGCCCCATATAGTCCAGTGTGTTCTTTCTACTGTGGTTCTTTTGTTAGTTGAGATTCCTGCACAGGAAGAGATGGCAATTCACAGATGATTTTCTAAAGTTTCAGTTTTACTTTTATATTCATACACTGAGCCACTTCTCTGAGAAATGATGCCACTAATAAGTCTAGAAGTGCTTCTACACCCATCCATAACCTGTGTTGTGGCCCTGCTTCCCCACGCCCTTATCACTTCACTCTGACGGAGTTTTCTTTTAGGCATCTTTGAGCTCTTGTCAATAGTTAGCTCTCACTTTGGACCATGTTATTTAGGGATATCTTAGGTCCTTGATTACATAGATGATAAAAACGCTTAACTTAAACGCCTATGGGAAGGACTTAATTTCTCCATCCTTTCTTCCACTTTTTGCCATGTAAAAAATTACCCACTGTTTGGGGAATATCCTTTACATACCAAGTACTTATGGGCAGGATAGTTTTCTCAGGCCACCAGAGGTCCCGTTACAGCTCTGCCAATACAATGGGCGCCTACCCAGCTGTATTTAGACAAGTAACAGGAAATGTGCTGCTCCCTGGTGACTTTTTGGGTTTACCTAGACACACATGCAATTGAGAGCTTCCCTTGGCAAATAACATTTTTATGTCCCATCTGTGAAAACTTGATTTAAGAACAAAGGATTACAAATTGGTTGTGACGGAATAGTTACAGGATGTAAAATAGTATGGGCAAAATAGTAATATTGTAAAAACTATGTAGAGTGTCAGATGGGTACTAGAGTTATCATGGGCAATCACTTTATAAATGATATAAATGTCTAAGTAATACGATGTACACCTGAAACTAATATAAAATACTATTGAATGTCAATTATAATTAAAGAACTAGGCATTGGATATAAAGCACAGCATAGGGATGATAGTCAATAATATTGTAATAACTATGTATACACAGTATCACATGGGTAATAGACTTTTGGGGTTATCACTTTGTGAGATATATATATATATAAAAATGTCTAATAGACATTTGTACCCTGAAACTAATTTTAAAAAAGAACAAAGGAAAAAAATTCATTCCAAAATCATAATTGACAGTATTTGAATTACTTATTTGAGAATGTTAGTAAATGCTGTTTAATATCACATATGGTGAAATATGAGTTTAAGGATCTATTTCTAAGAAGTAATTTGGTTATTTCTGAGTACCAAGTAAGTGTCTAGTGTGGGAACCTAGAAAATTATCTTCATATCTGCAATATATAGGTTCACTTGGGAATCAAGTTTCATGTGTTAGACTCCTATGGATAAAATAATGTTTTGGATATTTCTTTTTCAATTTAAGTTTATGTAATAATTTGAAGGATACTATAATGGTTATTGTACCTTGTCAGGGAGTATTTATAGTTTATTGAGTAATAAATACTCATTGGGTAATTCATTCATTTAACAGATATTGGTTGTGTGTTTGTAGCCCTCTGTTGGGCACTTAAAATTAAAAAATGAATAAAAAAGACCAAGTAACTGCCCTTAGGAAGCTTACGTTCTATTACACACACACACACACACACACACACACACACACACATGCACACACACTCACACTATTGTTAATCTTTCCATCTAGACTGTAAACTCCCTGCAGTTACTTGATTAGTTTTGTCTGTCTGTCTGTCTATGTATTATCTATTTCTTACCTATCTGTCTGTCTACATCTATCTAATCTATCTTTCATCTATCTATTTCAGTAATTATCTTCCAGAGACTTAAAATCAAGTTGAGAAAAAAAGAATTTAAAAGGTAAAGTAAAATGTATGAGTTAAATAATATAGAGAAATGTAAAATAAGTAAATAAAAGTCTCAAGAGAGCCTAGATTTAAGTGCTATCTAAGTTTCAAAAGTGAGACCATGAACACAGAGGATGTAATCACTCTAGCTTGAAACATTTATTGAAGAAAGTGGACTTGAGGCTGAAGAAGCTATATTTTAGTGATAGTGATCTCATCAATGGCTCATTTGAGTTAAAATATTTAGAAGCAATGGTCTTAACACACTGGAATTTTGGCGTAGATTTACTCATAATCAATAAACAGATATAGAATGGTCTTCTTGAAAGAAAAATTGTTAAGAAAATCTGATACATCAATTAAGAATTGGGTATGAGTGTTCCTCAATTTCCCCTGCAAACAGCAGTTTTGGTGGAAGGAGTTTTCACTAACATCATGACGTATAGTGATTATTAGTGTAAAAGAAAAGCATACAGATTTTCAGGCAATCTGATCTTAGAAAGATACCTTAAAATATTTGAAAATTGGCCACTGCTTCCCAGTATTCTAATGCCACTGATTTGGTATAGTCTCTTGTTCCTAAGCTATTATCCTGGAAATGAACTCACCGGCTATAGAAAGGCAAGGATCTCGGTCCCTTGAGTTCACTATGTAGTCCATGGATGATGTAATGGGCAAACCTGACATGATGTAATAGTCATTCAGTAAATGTATTTGTGAAATGAGTAAATGGTATGCCACAAACTGTTTCACGTATTTCCCTATAGTATATTGCAAGAATAAATTTATTTTATTATCGTTGCTTATTTGTATTAGGATCTGAAATTTATCATCACTCTGCTTATTTACTGTGCTTTGTATTTTTCTTTCAATTGTTTGTAAAACTTTCATTTGTCTTTTCTCTAAATTTTCTGTAAGATGAGTGATTTTTCTAACTGTCAAAGAAAGGATCAAACTAATCAACCTTTGCATGTTTGTATTTATAAAATACATGTTTAATATAATCACTATTGTTAGGTGTGTGTATATATACTATATATACACAATATATATATTATAAATATATACACACTATATATTCGTGTGTGTGTGTGTGTGTGTGTATATATGTATATATATATATATATATATATATATATATATAGAGAGAGAGAGAGAGAGAGAGAGAGAGAACAACATGTATCATATAGTCACATCATGGTTAGAGATGTTTTTATTTTAAAGTTCCAAAAAGAAGCTAGGCTATCTAGCTAACTTATTTGAGACACTATGTTCTCTGTAGAAATGTCATTTAAGTTTTGTTATATACACTTATTCACTGCTCAATTTGATGAAAAAAATGGTTTTGTGCTCAGTATATGTAAAGCAAAATTATTTAGAGTATGGAAATATTGTGGACCACTGGGAAAAGAATGACAAATTCTCCATTTTTTATACTCCTATTGCTTTCACATAGCTTACATTGTTATATTTCCCTTGAATATCTAATATTTTTAAGATGATTGGTTTCTGTTAAAGTTACTTATTACTGTAAAACTTATTTCTCCCTAAAAACTCAGTGACTCAGAATAAGAGCAATATTTATTTTGCTCATGAACCTGTGAGTGGACTCAGAGTCACCAGGGACACCTCAAAGCCTGGAGACTAGAATATCCCCATGCCCCCCATCACCAGCTTTACCAAGGTAAATTGACATATAAAATAGTATATATTTAAAGTGCATTATGTGGTGATTTGGTATATATATATATACACATACATACTTTGTGAAATGATTACAGCAATCAGGTTGACACATATTCATATATCCCCTCACATAGTTAACTTTTTTTTTGTGGTGAGAATGTTTAAAATCTACTTTCCTAGCACATTTCAAGCATGCAATACAATAATATTAACTCTGTCATTATTTCTGTACATTAGGTCCCCTGAACTTATTTATCTTATAGCTGAAGGCTTTTATCCTTTTATCAGCATTGCCCTATTTCCTCCATTTCCTAGCCTCTTGTAATCACAATTCTACTCTCTGTTTCTGAGTTTTTTCTTTTAGATGCTACATATAGGGGAGATCAGACAATATTTGCCTTTCTCTGTCTTGCTTATATCGTTATTTATTATAAAGTACTCTCACTACCTGAGAAGTGATGTAGTGTTATTTGAAAATACACTTGGATTAACTGTAAATGTATATTGCAAACTCAAGGACAACCACTATAAAAATAGTGAAAAAAAATGATATGCTAAGAAAGGATGGAATATGGAATCATGAAAAATTCTCAATTAAAACCCTAACAGGAAAAAAAAGTAGAAAACAAAAATAAGAATGAAGAGTAAGGTAACATATAGAAAAGTATAGATATTAATGGTAGATTCTAATCCACTTATCTCAACAACCGCTTTGAACATCAGTCATCAGAATGAACCAACTAAAAGACAGATTGTCAGAGTTACGGAAAACAAGAGAAGTAATCCATTTTACATATAAAGACATATAGATGAAGAGTACATGGATGGAGAAAAATCTATCATGCTACCATTAATCAAAAGAAAGCAATGGTGTATATATTATTTACAGACAGAACTGACTTTAATGCTAGGAAAGTTATCAGGTATAATGAAGGGCATTACTTAATCATAGAGGGGTTAGTTGTCCAAGAAGACCTAACAATCCTTAATGTATATAAACCTCACAAAAAAATATCAAACTATGTGAGGCAAAAACCTAAGAGAATTATGAAGAGAATGGATGAATCCACTATCATAGTGGAAACTTCAACACCCCTCTGTCAGAAATGGACACATACAACATTAAAAAAATCAGTGAGGAAAAGAGTTACACTTAACAATATGAACAGTCAACTGGATAGAATTCAAATCTATAGACTACATTATCCAACACAGCAGAACAAACATTCTTCTCAAGCTAATATAAAATATTTACCAAGAAAGAGAACATTCTGGGCAACAAAACACACCTTAACCAATTTAGAATAAAAATCATACAATATAAGTTATCAGACCAGCATGGAATTAAATTAGAAACCAATAACAAAAAGGAAACTGGAAAAGCCCCAAATAGTTGATGACTAAACAACACACTTCTAAATAACACACAGCTCGAAGAAGAAATCCTGTGAAATTTAAAAGTGTTTTACACTGAATGAAATTGAAACACTTTTCAAAATTTGTGGGATTTAAAAAAAAGAAATAGAGGGCAATTTATAATGTTAAATTCATACATTAGGAAAGATCTAAAATCAATAATTAAGTTTCTACCCTAGGAAACTAAAAAGGAAAGTACAAATTAAATCCAAAGTGGTCATAATAAAAGAAATAATAAGAATTAGAGCAGAAACCACTGAAATTGAAAACAGGAAATCTCATAGAGAAAATCAATGGAAACAAAAGCTAGTGCTTGAAAAGAACAGTAAAATCAATGCCACCAAACAAGATACTAAGAAAATAGAAGCAAGGACACAAGTTATTGATATTAGAATGAAAGAAGGAACATCACTGTTACTCAAGAATATTACAGACAACTTTATGTCCATAACATAACCTAGATGAAATGAAACAATTCCATGAAGGACAGAATTTGCCAAAACTCACACTAGATATAGATTATACAAATACGCTTATATCTATTAAAGAAATTGAATCACTAATCAATGAGTTTACTGGTCAGTTCTACTAAACATTTAAGGTTATTTGTATGAATTCTGTTGCAAAATGTTTACTCAGGTCCTTTGCCCATTTTAAAATCTGGCTATTTGGTTTTTTCTAATGAGTTGTAGGAGTTCCTTGTATTTTATGAATATTAACCACTTATCAGATATGTAGTTTGCAAATATTTTCTCCCATTCCATACATTTCGTTTTACTCTGTTCAGTTTCCTTTACTCACTTGTCTGTTTTTGCTTTTGTTGCCTGTGACTGGGTCATATCCAGAAAAGCATTACTTAAACTAATATCTAGAATATTTTCCCTGTGTTTTCTCCTGGTAATTTTGGGCCTTAAAATTAAGATTTTAATTCATTTAGAGTTGATTTTTTTTATTGTTAGACTTATTGGGGTGACATTTGTTAGCAAGAATTACATAGATTCCAGGTTTGAGTTGGTTTTTGAATTTGGTACAGTGTTTTAAACATGGCAGAACCCAATGGTACTGTCCCATTTTGAACAGTTCTTATCGTCAGCCTAGTCTTACTGAACTAAATCAGGGTGTCAGTGGGCTGAATATATGTACCATGAGAAATGGGACAGTACCACTGTTTTCTGTCTTGTTTAAAACGAGACATCTGGTCAGCCTAATTATATTCTGCTGGTTTTGATTTCCATTTTTATACCACACTGTTTTGATTACTGTAGCTTTGCAAAATAACTTGAGATTAAAAGGTGTGATGCCTCCAACTTTGCTCTTTTTTTTCTTAAGATTGCTTTGGCTATTTGGGGTCTTCTGTGGTTCCATACAAATTTTAGGGTTTTTTTTTTCTATTTCTAGAATCTTCCTCAAGCTTGCTCATTGGTGGTGATTGCTGGTACCAGCTGGCACCATAACTGGGACTGGGACTGTAATACTTATTTGTGGTTTTTCCATGTGGTTACTTGTCTTCTACTCAATAATTGTGTGAGTTCCAGGGGTGAGTGTCTCAAAAGATACAGTGTCATTGGAAGCTGAACTGTCCTAGAAGTAACACAGCCTCACTTCTGCCACATTCTGTTTACTAGAAGCAAGGTATCAAGGCTTGCCCTTTTTGAAAGGTGGGGAAATAGACCCCACCCTTAAGGGTAAGAGGGTCAAAGATATTGCAGGCATGTTTTAAAGTCACCAGAGCTTTCTAAATCATAAATGACATTATTCTAAATATAATTTTGAAATTTCATGGAGAAAAAATTTTTTTACAGCTCATTGTTATTATTCTCAAATAATTTCTGCATATTTTTGTTTTAGGAAGGAAACACAAATACTTATATTTTGATTAACATATTTGATCTTAAGGAAAATTACCTTGATGTCTTTCGTAAATAAAAATAGGAAGCTCTTAGAATGAAGTATATTCAGCTTTCTGCTTTTATTCTCTTCAGAATTAGTCATGTGTTTTCAGCACACTTAATCATCAATCTCACACACACACACACACACACACACACACACACACACACAGAGTCTGACAATTAAGTTCAGGAACTCATCCCAGAAAAAGTGCTATATATCTCATTGCTGAATATCACTATGGTCACCTTCGAAGTACTCCCCTTAGAAAGCTATGCACTGATGCCAGTGCCTAGTTCATCCTTCAAAGCAATTTTGGAACTCTTTTCCTGTAATGGCCATCAGAGCTGTCATTGTATGTCCCTTGATGTTCTGAATGTCACCAAAATGTCTTCCTTTCAATATTTCCTTTATCTTCAGGAAAAGAAAAAAGTCACCTTGGCCAGATCAGTGAATAGGGAGGGTGTTCCAATACAGTTATTTGTTTACTAGCTAAAAACTCTTAACAGACAGTGCCCTGTGAGATGGTGCTTTGTCACAATGCAAGAGCCATGAGTTGTTCATGAGAAGTTCAGGTTGTTTTCATGTAGTTTTTTCATGCAGCCTTTCCAGTACTTCCAAATAGTAAACTTGGTTGATTGTTTGTCCAGTTGGTACAAATTCAGAATGAGTAATCCTTCTGCTAACAAAAAAGGTTAGCACCATCGTTTTGACCCTTGATTTGGACTGACAATTTTTTGGTCATAGGGAATTGGCTTACTTACATTGTGCACTTTGATGCTTTGTTTCAGGGTCATATTGGTACACCCATGTTTCATCACTAGTGATAGATACATGGCCCAAAACATTGTCTTGCTTCTCCAAACTTGGCAAACTTGACTTGCCTTTGCTTTTGTTCAATGAACTCCTTCAGGACCATTTTTGAACACACCTTTCTCATTGCTTGTTTCTTTATCGATGTTTATTTGGTCTGCTCTGCTTCTCACAGTCAGCTGACAATTTTGATGTACAATGTGGTGAGTTTTGCAATGTTTTAATCAGTTCTGTACATTACTGGCTTCCCTGACCTCTCTTCATCGATGAGGCTTTCTCTCCCTTCAGGAAAAGGTTTAATCCATTTGTACACTGCTGTTTTCTTCATGACATTATCTCCATAAACTTGTCCTGACATGTCCCTGAGTTCATTTCTACTCTTGCCAAGTTTAACAAGAAATTTAACGTGTGTTCATTGCTCTAATTCAAGCTCCAACATTCTCATGATGGCATGCAAAAACATTCAACAACAATGATGAATGCCACTCAGCAACCCACCACCACATCTTGACACTAGCAGCACAGCTGCATGACAGATATACCAACGTTATGAAACCTTATCAAGTTGTTTGTACAGTGCTGCCAACATAAGTGCATGGTGCCAAGTTTGTAAAGTTAATTGTCAATATATATGTAAATGGTACTAAATTATTAGATGTATTGTTACTAACTTACCAAGTACTTGGCTTTCTTACTGGATAAGTCGGAATTTTGGTCTAAAGGGATCATCTGAACAAACAAGATCTTCATTTTTGTAGCTACTATTGATTGGGAAAATACTCTCTTTTAGTGCTACCTTATCAGCCTTTACCTTTGAGAGCCAAGATAGTTCCTGACCTTTGTTTCTCCTTAAGTTGTTACATCATCATCATGAACCTTTGCCTTACTGATTTAAATCCTTCTAAGACCAAGTCTAATATTCATTGATTTGTCCCCTTTATATTGTGTAGAGAGACAAGTGTGAGAAGACAAAGTTATTTTCTCTTTTGGCTAAAAACTTTACAAAATTATATTTTGTTCTTAGTACAATTTAAGCTCATGTTATTTTTCTGAATTTTAAATATAATACTAGGGGGAAAAGCAGTATTTTGTAGGAAAAGTTTTAATATTTAACTAACCATTTGTACTCTTCTCATTCCATGGGAATAATTTTCGTAAACAGGAATAAACATTTTCCTGTTTTGATTGTTAAAAACTCTTTATTAGTTTGAGTTATCTTCATTTGTGTAAATGTTTTCTTTTCTAATAGAAATTTAATGACTTAATGTGTTTTATTTGAAATTATTTTAGTTGCAAGAATCTATGTGTATCTCTCTTTCCATGCCTGTCTGTCTATCATCTGTCTATCTATGTATCTATTGCATACTTAATGTATCTATTTATGGGTTAACTATAAAATTATTATTATAGTGATACAGTGCATTTTCTAGAACCAAAGGATCAGATCACTGCTGAACCAGGGAAAGACTGGAACAGCCCTGGGTAGAACACAGGAAATCCACTTTCTTCATCCCTTCCTTTGCTTCTTCATGAATGACAAATTCACTCTTTTCTCTTTTTCTAAACAAGTTGTTCTGCTTCTCAATTTACATGTACAGAAATGGCCACTGCCAGTAGTTTACTTCTCTCCCATTCTAGAAAGCTAGGAGGTTGAGATTGGAATCTCTCATCCCCAATTTTGGGTTTCTGAGGAAGGATTGATTTGCCAAGCTTTAACAAAAGAATTGTGGCCAGGGAATGAGTTTATTTTTAAGTACGTATGTGATCTTATTCAAGTGTTTCATGGGTCACTGTGGAGATGATTATTCTCTGAAAATAGAGCATGTGCATATTGTGTGTGTTGTGTGTATGTGTGTGTCTGTGTGTGTGTGTGTGTGTGTGGGTGTGTGTGTAGATGCACATACATACCTATGCTTCTATACCATGGTTCGAGGTTGGTGGTTGTGAGTTAGTTAAACAATATGCATTCACTTTGTAAGGTTAGATCTATGCCTAATCAGTTTAATTAAAATCAGTTTATTTCTTTCCCTGTTGAGTTATTAAAGTGCCGGAAGTATACTATATAATATTTGGTTTGAAGATCTAGCTATACATAGAATAGGCTGACAGAGCCATTAGTTTCAAATTAATATAGACCCATAATTTAGATAAAGGATTATATTCCATATTTGCTAACAATTCAGAATATTGTTTTTACAATAGTATTGAAATTTTGAAACATTAATATTACACTATTTTCTCGAAAGCACATTAGATGGAACTTTAGGGTGATAATGTAGAATGGCAAAATTGAGAGACACTAGTTATAAATAAGACATGAAATTTATTAGTTTTTTATCATTTGAAAATATTTATGAAAGGAAACTATTTTCATATAATTAGTTTAAATAAAATAATTGCATTTATAAACTAAATGAATCATCTCAGAAAACAGCAACACCTTTATAATAAAAGTGAAAGCAGTAGACTAGCTTTTAGGCAAAGATTTCTAGTTATTGACTTTTCAACATTATAGAAATTTACTTTTTACCTCAATTATTTTTAGGGTCTAATGATTTTCAAGTTATTTCCTTCATGGTGCAGAATTAGTTTTCATTTTAAAGGAAGAAAATGATATGATAACAGAGGCATCAGGATTAGGGCAAAGATAAGAACTCAGGGTTCCTGAGGCATAACTTTGAATTTATTGAGTTTCGTTAAGTCTTTCAGAAAGAATCAGTAGATATTTACTACTTTCTTATAACTAAATTAGTGCATTACACCTATTGGGCAAGGTGTAAATAAAAGTTTCAGAGATTAAGACATGGTTAATGAGACATAAAATCTAAACACATAATATCCTGACATGCTATAAGTCAAGCAAGGTAACAACTAAATGTTATCCAAAAGAAATTAAATAAATGGACTCTGTAATTAAAGGAGAAAGAAATTTAGTAAAGTAGATTATAAAGCAAAGAGATCCAAGATAGTAATTACAGTGTTAATGAGAGCTTTTGTTGACCTTAAATTGGTGGACCTAGGAGAATGCTCTGAAAATGTAGTATGTGTTAAGTGAACATTTGGGAAACTACCAGTAGTAAAGTACTTTTTCTTTTTTTTGATACAGCATTAATTTTAATGAGAAAATGGAGAAGTTTTATTAATCAGCACCAGCGGTTAGTTAGATTATGGTAAGGATTCTGAGATAGGGATGTGATTATTCTTTGCTTTTTAGACTACAAATCAAGGCTTAATCTAAAGTAGATTTCAGAAAAAAGAGTAATGTAAAACAGTAAATTGAAAATCTGGACCATGGATAATAATTCAGTCATCTGTGTATAAAAGATAAGATAGTTGCAATGACTTTCTGAGCAGAAGAGACTGAGAAGGAGGGAGTCAAACTCCAATGATAACGAAAATTGGTAAACTTATCAATTTTTTATGAGTATGTGCAAACCAGTTGCCAAATTGATGATGCCAATTCCTCTTATAGGTGTCAATCTATTATTAACCTATGAAAGATATGTATTAATAGTTATACATATCTGTAAACAACCAGCTATACATAGGAAAAATGACCTAAAATATGACATAAATATCAGTAAAAAGGAGATGATTGGTATTCTTACATGTAATATTTCTATTTTTATTTAAATTATTTTCTATTATTTAAGTAAAATCAAATTAAAAGTATTTTTTGTAACAGAGTAATAGAGAAATACATGAAGAATAATTTCAGGACATTTTTTTGGGAAATCTATTATATCATTTGTTATTAAAAATTTTAATTAGGAATATACCTTTAGAAAAAGAAATAGCATTTTAATATTTATTTTACATTACTATAAGACATATTATTATAGATATTGTATATAATCTGCAGGGGAACATATTTTTAAATTTTTTATTATAAAATAAAACATAGATAATGTAAACCAAACAAGTAAAAATGTGTAGTTTAAGAATTTATTGTAAGGTAAATATTTTTTAACTACACCAAGTTAAAAAATAGAATTTTACCAGTTACCCTGGAAGTTCTTCTGCCTGCTTCCATCCCAATCACAAATTGCTCCCTGTCCTCAAAAGTAACATTCTCCTTCTATTTTTTATAATTTTACTATATCTATTTTATGGGGGCAAATAGTCATTAGATATAATGCATTTTCCCATTTTGCCTTATTTCTACACATTATTGTGTGGTCACTGCTCACTATCTGTCCTTTTTTTCTAGAATCATCCATGTTGTAGCATGTGTCTGAATTTCCTACAGAACTTAATTCTTTTTTATGGCTGAAATAATATTCCCATTGTATTTATAAACCACATTTTGTTTATCCATTCGTTTGTTGACCAGGCCTTGTATTGTTTCCATTTTGTTGCAAATAATGCTGCAATGAATATTGGTTTCCAAGAATTTATTTGAATCTCTCTTTTTATTTCTTTTGGTTATATACCTAGAAACGGAATTGCTGGGTCATATGGTAATTTCAGGTTTTGCATTTTAAGGAATTGTCGATTTTTTTTCAAAATGGTTCAGTGAATAATTTTACATTCCCACTATCAAATGTGTAGGTTCCAAAATTTCCACATCCTCATCAACAGTTTATATTTTTCATTATTTTTCCCATTATAGAAGGGGTGAAGTGGCATCTCATTGTGGTTTTGATTTCCGTTTTTTTAAAAACTGAAGATGTTAAACATCATTTACTTATTGGCATTTTATGTCTTCTTTGAAGAAATGTCTGTTCAAGTCATTTGCCCATTTTTTAATTGAGTTGTTTTTTGTTGTGGTTATAAGAGTTATTTATATATTATGGATATTAAATGCTTTGCTTTTAACAATCTGATTATAATGTGTCTTAGTGTTGATTTCTCTTTGAGTTTATGCTACTAGGGAATTGCTAAGATTTTTGGGTGTGTAATGTTGTATCTATGTTGTTTTCTCGAACATTCTTTTTATTCTTTTCCCTGTGTCTCTTCTCCTTCTGGGATTTCCCATAATGCATATTTTGGTCTATTTGGTGCCCTTCCACATTTTCTCTTAGGTTTACTTTTCTTTATTCTTTTTTTCTTTCCTCTCCTTAGGCTCAATAATCTACATTGTCTTTTCATCAAGTTCAGTGTTCTCTTCTCTGCCTGCCTAAATCTGTTTCTGAGTTTTTTCAGCTCCAGAATTTGGTTTGTTTCCATTTTATGATTTCTATTTATTTATAATCTTATTTTGTTCATACATCATTTTTCTGATTTCCTGTAGCTCTTCATTCATGTTTTTCTTCGGCTCTTTGAGCATGTTTAAGATAGTTATTTTAGTCTTTGTCCACTATCTTATTTATAGATGGCTTCAGTCAGTTTATTTTGTTCCTTTGAATGAGTTGTACTTTTCTTATTTTTTATGCCATGTAATTTTTTATGAAAATGTACGCTGAATATTATTAGAATGTAGTAACTTGGAGATCAGATTCTCCCTTTCCCCAGATTGATTGATTGATTGATATTTATTGAGGGTTATAGTATTCCATTTGTCCAGTGACTTTTCATAACTATTTTGCAGAGATGGTATTCCTTGTTATGTGCAGCTGCTGAAATCTCTATTCTTTAATTGTGTTCAGCTAGTCCTTTGACAGAGGCTTCCTTGAATGCTAGAAGCTAAAAAACAAAGTGCATAAACTAGTAAGCGAATAACCACCTCTTCCAATCTTTGCAGATTGGCCTTTTGCTAGAGCCCTGCTTCAACACTTAGGCAAACTTGCATTGAGCCTAGACATTAGCTCAAATTGAAAAGATTTAAGATCTTCTTTGGGACTTTCTAAGCATGGGTCTTACCTTGGGCATGCAGGTGGCTAATTTCCCTTCTTCCTACCACCGTATTGATTGCTCAAATTTTCCAAGAAAACTCTCTTTCAGGTATTTTTCTCAGGTCTTAGACAGTCCATTATATGTCTCAAATGTAAACTTTTGCTTCAGACATCTGCACATTTTCTTTAGCCTTATAATGTTTTTGATCCATACTAACTACTTTTCTGGCCTGGGTGAGTTCTGACTTAGACAAATAGAGGTAAGCATTATGTGTCAGTACTGAAGTTAGCTTCTATACAGGTTAGAACAGATGTACACAATAATTTTAAAGAAGTCCTGCTCTTTCCCCTGTGGAATGAGAGACCAAGTCTCACATAAGAAACAGGCTGCTGTCTTCAAGACTGCTGCCAAACCAGCAAAGGAATGGGACAAAGGCTAGTAAAACTGCCAGAAAGCTTGTCTACTATTTTTAAGTTGACTTTTTCTTGATTCAGCATATACTTGCTTGCTATAAAACTTTGACTACTTTGCAGAGTTCTGACAAAGTCGATTCTGTCAGTTTCTGCTTGTTTTTCAGTGTTTCTGTGGGGAGATGAGCTTGGAACTGCGTGCTCTGCCATTTTGCTGATGTGACTTGAATCCTCATTTTTGAAATAATACTTTACTTTGATTGCTTAATTTTTCCTGAGTAATGGCATATCATTTCTAGTTTTCTAATTGGGATTTTTTTTTTCATACCTTGTAGCTATTTTTAATGTTTTAACTAATTTTGAAAGAGTATTTTAGAGTTTTTATCAGTTACATGAACAGTATTTTCTAGCATTCTTTTATTGTCTTTATAGAGGTTATTTTGTTCCTTAAATTCTTTTTTTTTCTTATAAAAACTTTGTATATGTATGATCTTGATATTTTCTGCTGCTTCTTTTATTTCATGTAACTTTTCTGAACTTTAAGAAGACAGGCACCATATTTAGGGCAGTTTTTTAAACTTATAGAGTCCCATCTTATTGTTTCTTTTCTTTTTTAAAAAAAATATTGCTGCTTTCTTTCTGAAATACTTGGCTTTGTCCTCCTCCTCCACTTTTATTTGAACCATTAACTACTTGTGCATCTTCATCCTGCTCAGTTTTCATTACACTTTCAGCTGTTTATCCCTAGTGTGGAGTTTTGCCCTTTAAAAAAGTTCAGGTTCATCTATTTGAACACACATAGGGGCATTTCAACTCCCACTTTAAGACCTACTTGGTGCAAATCCAAACGCCTGCCCACTATTACATTTTGCATATCAGAGTAACCTCTTTTGCTTTCCACTGAATAATTTTCTACTTTTTCAGTTCTCTTGTTCCAAGGGTTTAGAACCCCATTGCTTCCTTTTGCTTTCCTCTTTATACGTTCAAAAACCTGCAGGTCTGACACAATTAATGGTTTGTTCTCACCTGTTTATACTATGGGGCTATGGGGTTTGCGAGGATACTTAATCACTTATAAATGTTACCTGTATGGTGTGTCTTTTTGTTTATTGTCGTGTGTGTGTGTGTGTGTGTGTGTGTGTGTTTCTTCTGGGCATTTGGAGAATTTGGAAATCTGTGCCACTGCTGCCATTTCCTCAGAGTATTATTATTTTTTAAAGTAACAAATGTGAGTTATTTTTATTTTACAGATGTTTTGTACATTATATGAATTGTGTCAGCAAATGAGTCAGAATTTATTGTATGCCCAGTATATGCCAGCTTTGTGGGGTGGAGTAAGGCAAACTTGATTTAATTATTTATGATTAATGTTGCCTTAGACTTGGCTTGACTTGTCAGAATTAGCAAATACTGCTGTGACGATGGTCTAATACAATACGGCCAAAGTGGAGTTAGGAAATTGTAAGGGGAATGAATGATAAATGAAATTTTTTTCCTGCACTTACCACTCCCCTTAATTATTGCTGTGATTTTTACAAAAAAATGTTAGCACAGTTATCTGTGCAGACATTATTTCTCAAGATTTTGCCCTGTCTTTTGCTTGGAATTTTGTCTTTTTCAGATCTGTATATGTTGCCTCATTCTCATCATTCAAGAATCAACTCAAGTGTTAGCTACTCATAGCAGCCTTCCCTGATCACTCTAGCTCAACCTGTCCTAATTATCCTAGCACACAATGCTGCTTTCTTTTATTGCAATCTCTTATTAAAGCTTAGATTCTCTTTATTTTGAATGGATTTGTTTAAATATTTATGCTTTATCTTTTTTCTTTAGAATGTAAGGTTCTTTAAGTTGGAGATTCTTTCAATCATGACCACCCAATTTCTAAAAATACGTAGACCTTGAAATGTTTATAGATGTTTCTCTTCTCTGAAATGGAATGTAGTTTGTGACTATTATGTCTTTGGACCCTCGATATTTTATTTTCTCAGAGATATTTACATAGGCATGTGAAAACTATACCACTTAAGGAGTAAATCAGAGGTTTCTTCTATGCCAGAGCAATTTTTAGAGCTTAAAATACATGTAAATAAAATTAGATAATAATTGAATTTTAAATTTCCTTTAGAATAACTTTCATATTAAGAAAAAGGAAGGGAATGAGGGCTACATGTGTTAACAGAGCTGGCTTGTTAAAATATACTTAACTTTATAATAGTAAGTCAAAACTGTACCTGTTATCAAGCTGTTTTTTTAATAAAATGTGTTTTCATAACAATAGCAATATCAACAAAAATACTCACTTGGGACAAAATAATACTCTGTTACAATATTTATAGGCATTTCTAAAGCACAGAGAAGTTTTCTCATACCTAAAATATAAGTAAAATCAATGAATAAGGTTATGTACCTACTGGAGATCACATGTGACACAGATAAAACTCTATTTTATGTATTTAACTTTTCATACAAGTTTCTGAGTTTGTCTGATAGCCATGATAGACAAATTTTGCCAGTTATGCACAAAAAGTTAATTTCTATTCATCAGTTATGTTTTTTTTGGGTGGAGGAGTCCCTGGCTGGGAATAGAACCCAGGCCATGGCATTGAGAGTGCCAAAGCATAGCCACTACACCACCAGGGAACTCCCACTGCCGTTAGTTATGGATGGAAAACAAACAAAAAAAACAATTGGTTATAATTTTTCAAAAGTTAAAATGCCAAGTGAAATTACTTCATTTGCAACATTTTGAAATAATGATCTTATGGTTGTACTTGGTCATGCTATTTTGTTTCTTCAGCTAAGGATGTTTCTTTGTTTTAAGTTTTTTATTAATGCTCATATTTAGGAAAATATGTACCTTTAAATAGTTAAATTTCATATGAAAATAGCTAAGGAAAAATTTTGTCCTCAAATTTGCCATTTTCTTTTGTCCTTCTGGAATGGCAAGTTTAAATACTTGACACAAATTTTTAAATTCTGTTTTATACATGTAAATGTTGGATTTCTTATATTAGAGCTCAGAATTTTATATACACAAAAAACATGCTTTTTCTATGTATTTATATTTTTAACAATCTAATTTTTAGAAAAACATTCTTTTTTAATGATATCTATTTTTACTAACTTAACCACTCCTCATATGTTAAAACCTTAAGTGCATTCTGATTCGTGATTCTTAACCTAATGTATATCTGTAATACATATATGTAATACATCTGTACTAAAAATTACACGTAAATATGTACTGTAAACCAGTATATGTATGCAGTATAACACACTCAGGCATATGTAGTAAGCATATATGTATGTACAGATATGTACAAATGTGTATATAAGTACACACAAACCTCAAAAAACAGTATACATATATAAAATATATAGTCTACTATGATTTGGTATGTTGCATTCCTTTTCATATTTCAGTGACATTGTTTCTATAGTAACGAATGCACTGAAAAAAATCAAAGCAGAAAGTTTTGGAAAAATCCAGCCAAATCACATGCTTAGCAAGTGTTGAGCAGGTGGATGTATTATCTGAGGTCATACATTTTGGAAGTGGCTGAGGTCATACATTTTGGAAGTGGCTAATGCAATATGAAATTACTGCTCTGTAACAAAATACAACCTAACTAGGCTTGTAATATGCTATCTTTAATGAAAGAAATGGTCAAATCATCCTTGTTTTCAGGAATACACATACATATATTTACAAAACTTTGTATACTCTGTATGCAGCACTAAATCTGTCTTTATTAAGTCAGTGTTTAAGAGGATTATGGCATTGCTGCAGAGCTGATGAGTATTTATTCCCAAACTTTTGATAAAATTAATCTATTTAAAAAAACTTACATTTGAAAAAAAAAGTGATTTATGTGGAACTTTTAAATTAATTATACCTAACAAGAATGTGAAGTATTTGGGGAGAAGTCAATTTGCATTATTTTGCTATGATTTTAATTCTGAAAATGTGAATTAAGGAATACTAGAGCACAAGTGTTTCAAACTTGTCATATTTTGTTAATACCATAGTCAAGCTAGTGATGGAGTTTACCAATAGAATGTTTATAGCAACAAATCAGAGCTGATTTAACCCTTTTGCTGTGACATTCGGATATGTTCAAATGAATATTTCCATTTGCTTGTTGTGGCGTTTGAGCTTACCCCATAAGGTCAAA
Organism: Lyroderma lyra; assembly: GCA_004026885.1. Lineage (NCBI taxonomy): Eukaryota > Metazoa > Chordata > Mammalia > Chiroptera > Megadermatidae > Lyroderma > Lyroderma lyra. The sequence goes on from PVJL010003881.1 coordinate 129,050, forward strand.
ATATTTTTATTCATCATGAAACTGTTTCAAGGACTTTTCTCCATTTACAAGATTTTAAAATACGTTTTTCTGTGGCTTGTACTATCAACAACAAAGATGTTTTGTATGCCATATTGTGCAACATTTCGTAATAAATTTTTTGTCATCTATGCCATTAAATTCAAATTTATCTATACTTAAATCTAATTGATGCCACTTAGTATGTTTTGAGTATTTTTTGCTAAAATAAAATATAATGGTAAATTACCATATCACAAAAAATTTTTTAAAAAGTAGTTATTTATATACAAAGCAGCTCAAAATGTTGTTATTGAATGCATAAAATAACCAAAATATGAACTTTTTATTTTTTAATGGCTTTTTACAGATTTTGAAAAAAAAAACTTGAAGTCAATGCAGTGAAAGGGTTAATCAAACAGAAAAAGAAACATTTGCTGTTCTTACCTTTTCCACTAGGTTACCTATATTTCAGTGCACTGTCATTCTTAATTGGCAAGGAAAAGAATATACACTTACTTTTTAACTTCCATTCATTCATATTATTTTGGTTACAGTGGTTATAGTATTCATTAAATATCATTAAATAAATTGAATTGACCTGTTATGTATTTCTCTCATTCTTAGTAAAATAAACATATAATACAATCTTTTTAATGTGATGATGTGAACAAAGGAATATTTCTTAAAATTATAACATTCATTAAAGACTAATCTATAATATAAACATTAAATAATTGATCTTAGTGTTAAATCTCCAGTATAGCATTTATTCAGGTATGATACTTCAAATATATTTTAAAGGTATTTATTTATTTGATAAATTTGTATTAAAAAACTCTTAAGAACACAGATTCTTCTGGACTTATGGAGATATAAAAATTGTTAAGGCAGGCCTGGAGATAACATGATCATAAATATTATAAGACATACTTGACAAGTTCCATTAAATAGTTGTAGACAAAGTATTAGATGAGGGAAAACTCTGATATGGTTAGAAAAACTTATGCTTACTTCATAGTGTAAGTGACTCTTGAGGGAGGCCTTAGAGTATAAAAAATGAAAGCAGTAGAGCCAGCACAAATAAAAACAGAGAATGCATACAGGTCTCAGCAATGATAAGCCTTCCAGGATGTTTGGAGTGTAGACAGCATATCAATAAAAGTAACTCTGAGAGCAATAATGAGTTTTTGAGGGTTTATGTTTATTGGAGGGGAGTAACAGATAAGATTTCTTTGTACATATTGTACTGTACATAGTTGTGTTGGATGTATTGTAATGAATATATTATAGAGAATTAACTGGTAGAAGGAGAAATTGACTATGCAGAAACTTAAGATTTAAGAAAAGCTCACATATGTAAGTTGCAATCCTGGGAGTGGATGAGCTCACTTGGGCCAAGAATTTAGAAAACATAGAAACTCTTGGGGAAATCAATATTTTAGAAATTGTCAAAGGAAGAGGAATTGGGAAAGGAGAACTGAAAGAAAGTTTGGGGATATTGGAATGATATTTAATGGTATTTAATAAAAAATAGATTTTGATTAAGGTTATGTTTGAGTTGTACGAAAAGGGGTAACAAGTGACTTACTAGAATATACTTACTAGAATTTATGTAGAATTCATCATTCTACTCATTTATTACCAGTTTATTTCTGGTCAAACAAAAAAGTGGTATATGTAATGATGAGAAAGGTTTTTTCAATTTCATTTGATGATTTGAAAAATCATAAATATTAAAATACATATGTTATGCCTTTCATGTATATTTATTGCTTTATATACTTGGGTATCTCAACTAATTATAATTTCATATTTTGAATTATACTAGAGGTATATACATCTGAATACACAGTAAGCCTTACTTACATAGGTCATGTTTTCCTGTGTGTGAAAAGTGAGTGAATTTCTTAAAACACATACGCAAATACTTCAGTTAAATTCTAGTTAAATTCTCTGTAGTAGAGGCAAAGCTGATTTCTGAGGGGCTGGCCTTAATTAACTATCAATATTTTTAGTTGTGAGATGTTTATTCTTTGCTTTCTTACTTTTCCTCTCAGCATTTTTTAGTACCTCTTCCTTCAGTCCTCACCAGCACACGGTGCTCTCCAGTGATTTCTGATCTTTCCCTTACCAACTCATGCTTTCATCTACTGATCAGTTGGAAAGTTTAGGACAAATACAGAGAGACCCACAAGAATGAGAAATAACTTTATAAATTAATAACACAAAAGCAGGTTTGAGTCAGACATACCTAAGGCTAATTCTAAGTCGGTTAATTCTCAGTCCATACTTACTGGCTGTATGCCTGTTGGCGAGTTAGTTCACTTCTCTGAGCTAGAATTTTTTCCTTTGTAACTCAGATAATTAGACTGAATGACAAAATGTATATGGAAAGCCCAGCACAATGCTTGGCACTTTGTATTCGCTATGCCTTCATCTTACTCCTCCTCCCTTTCTTTCCAGAGGTTTGTGCATTTCCTTAGAGCCTAACCCCTGGACACGGAGAAATGAATCTGTGTTCTTGAAAAACAGGCAGAAGAGGGTGATACTTAGAGACAGGAAGTCTTTCTGCCACCTCTGAGATGACACATCTGCTCTGCTTGCTTGGGAGGCCAGTCTGGTCTGTCTTGTTGCCAACGCAATGAAAAGCTTTCCAAGCTTGCCAAAACATTTTCTCCTAGGTATTTTCCCTCAGGCTTCTAATTCAAAGTGACTTTTTAAATGTGTGACCTTTGATATTGACTGTTTTGGAAAAAAAACTTTATAGAGAGGTACCAGAGGCAGCAGCCCTATGATTCTAAATCCCTTGCTGAGCAGCGAATTCTCATCTATCTGAATTGTATTTCTTTGTAAACTGCCTTTAATGGCTTGGTTTGGGCAGCCTAATCTCCCTCTGGAGATAAGAAAGAAATTCTATGAACACAGCAAGTATTTTAAGACAGGACAGGGGAAAAGAAGAAAGATTTAATTAAGTACAGAGCTTTACCTGGTTTTCCCCACTGTGATTTATAAGCAACCAATTGCCTCTGAATTTACACCTATACTGTTTCACAATTTTTATACTAACTCCAACTTCTCTTTTCAGTCTCATGCTATTCTAAGAAAACTTGCTGTAGGCAAAGATGCTTTATCTATCTCTTTTCCTTGTCTCTTTCCTAAACCTGGGAGACACCCCGCACTCCAAGTTCTTTCTATAAAATAATTTTCATCCTAAATCTGGTGCCAATGTGTCACCCTCACTCATTTGTATATTCATAAGTTCGAATAAAAACACAGATAAACAAAACCAAACCATATTGAGTACTCAAATGAATTTCAGTTTAACTAAAAAGGTCTCACTTTAGAACTAATAACTCTTAATAAGTACACTCTCCTGCCTTCACAAAGAAGTCATTCTACATATATTTGCTAAACTTCAAATGAACAAAACAATTCTTAAAATAGAAAAATCAGATTCATGCCATTGAATAATTTTCAACGAGGAAAAGTATCCGTGTATGATAATATACATTGTACATTCAGAAGACATTCTGGACAACCTTAAAGTAAATGAAGCAGTAAAATATTCAGGAAGATGATTTCTCTACTTTGTAGAACTGTATCATATTCTTTTAGGATCCAGGTGTTCACAGTCTGGAGGTGCCATCTGGCATGAGTATTTTCTAGAAAACAGAGTTGCTGTAGCTGACTACGTGGACAGTCCCAACGTAGCAGGTGTGATGGGGGAAGATTAGAAAAGCAGTTGGAAGAGCTAGTGAAATATAAAGAAGTTTGCCAGCCCCTTTGTTGCCAATGCTCTGGGTTTAGTGAAAGGACCTCCAGAATTCACAATCCTTCTGATCTGGGCTTCTGGCTCCCAGATGTGCCAGTGAATTTGCAACAGTAATGTGATATATTGAGCATCTGTGTTTTCATTCAGCTTTATCTTCCCATTCTTGGAACGTTTACTCAGTTAATTAGACGAATGGCAGGGGTTAAAATGCTAGCAAATGCTGAAGATGTATGTTATTGGTGTAGTGTCCTGGAAACAGGGTAGGTAGAAAAAAATCCAAGTCTTTTCATTTCTCATTAAAAATCCACATGAAAACATATGAGGTAAGATATTTAGAAAATCAGGTTGATTGAACAATGTACTCAAACCTGTTTATTGGCACGAATCATGTCTCCCTTTTGCAGTAGTTATCATAGGAGCCAAGCAATACAGTCATGTCGCCATTGCTCACACTATTTGGGCTACTTTGTTGCCATTGTGTTTGGATTCTGTGGGATGTACTTTGGATGATTCTCAACAATGACAACTTTTCAAATTTAAAGAATCAGTGTTTTCACTATTAGCTGAAGTTATAATGTGCCAGATTTAATGAGTAAAGTGGGTGGTCAAAGCAGGAAGTATGGTTTCTGGCCAACAGCGAAGTGTGGTTATACAATAATGAAATTTTAAAAAATAATTGTGGCTTGTAAACAGTTTCTGTTTATTGCAAAAGAACATTTCCAAATTTATTTTGAAATACTATTGCATAAGTATAGTATGGATTTTTCCAGTTACTTAATTGAATGCATTCTGATTTATGTACGTAATTGTTCATTTTTTTAAAAAAGTACTCACAATTTGTATTTAAAATTTTTATTGTTCAACAAAATTATATGTATTTAAAAATCTCAGATAGATTATTTAAAGCTAACCAAAAACAAATCTATCTCACATGAATAGGAAATATTTGGAGAAGACAAATGGTTTTAAGACCTTAAGAAAATTTAACTCAAAATAAAAAAACGAACGTTTCTTACTTACTTAGGAAAATAATACTAGACAATTCTGAAGTGAGAGAGTCATCCTACTAAGAATAGTACTTTGTGAATGTTATTATGGCATTGTATTAATTTTATTTATTTCTCCTATCAGCTCTGTGTAGAAAATATTTTAATTTTTAGTAGACTATTCAAGTTTGCAATCAGTATTCAGATCCTTCTGTCTGATTGCAGAGCTTTTCTCAGTTCTAATCGAGCGATGATTTGCTCTAATTGGAGTCATGATTATTCTTAATTTTCACATTTTCACATTGTTAATTAAACATACCTGAGAGGGCATTACTTCTAAAATCTTATTACTCCAAGTGTGCCAGCAGGCCAGCAGCATGGGCCTCGTCTGGTAGCTGATTTACGATGTAGAATATGAGGTGCCACCCTAGACTTACTGAATCAGAAGATACATTTTAACAAAATTCCCAAGTAAATTATTTCACAGCAGTGTTCATGAGCACATTCTTAACAGTCTTCTCAATAATATTCCAGTGTCTCTTGCATTTTTTTCCAGGCTTTGAAGCTAGGTATAATAGGCAAACTATTTTTCACTATGAATTCATTTTGATTGTAGAACAATAGGACCCTTGAAGGTCTTTTCAAAAATTTTAGTTAAGGATAATTAACTGATGAACATTTAAGTTGGACATGTTTCCCAAGGGGTAAAAACAAGCACCACTGCCTAAATAACCTTGGCAAGGTCATGACACCTTACCGAGTTGTTTGTACAGTGCTGCCAATGTAAGCATAGGGTGACAAGTTTGTGATTGACTTTGGAGATGACGACAGCTCTGATGGCCATTCCAGAAAATGAATTCCAAACTTGCTTTAAAGGGTGGACTAGGTGCGGGCATCAGTGCATAGCTTCTCAAAAGGGATACTTCAAAGGCGACCGTAGTCATTCAGCAATGAGATATGTAGCACTTTTTCTAGTATGAGTTTGTGAAATTAATTGTCCAACCTCATTTCTTTCTTTCTATCTATCTACCTTTCTGTCATTTATTGATCTCTATCTTTATCTATATATAATGTTAAAAGTATAGAAGTATTTGAGATTTTTCTCATTTAATACTCATAAGAAACCTAGAGGTAAGTGCTACTTGTAGTTAAGTAACTTTCCTCAAGGTTTAGCATTTTAGAAATTGTGTTCAGTTGTATTCAATTACACATTCAAAGCAAATTTATACCATGATTTATTCAAGACCAGAGATTTGGTCTATTCATTTTTTTTAAGGCTACATTTAATATGTCTGACACAAAGTTGGCTGTCAATGGATGTATACGAGTTTTGTGTGGATGTGTGGATTTACATACATATGCACATACATGTATATCTATATACTTAGTAAGTTAATGAACAAAATTGATATAAAATTTGTTACAGTAAATATAAATATAAAATTATAGAATAGTACAAAACTTATCATCAAACTATATTTCTGAACTCAAGGAAATACTTTTGATAACTTTTCATAATTTTTCCCATGTGCCTACATAAGCATTATAAATTATTATTGTAGCCTCTGAAAATGCCAGGGAGTGCTAAATGAATGGTAAAAAGAATGAAGAAATGAGGGAAGAAGAAAGCAGGTTTCTGTTGTACGAAGTAGACTATTTCCAAGGTATTTATGTTCATCAGTAGAAGAGGTTTCAAAATAGCTGTAATTCATTGGTAAAGTCAATGCCTACCTGTGTTAACTTTTTTTTTAAGCACAGAGTTCTTTTTTAATATGTAGATTATTCCCCCTCCCCAGTTTATTTATGTAGACTAATTAGAATTAATACAAAATAGTATAATTAAATGACAAAATGAGTGTTATGGTAAATCAAGAGAGGATAGAATTTATTATTATCTGAAATTAGAGGATAAAGTTTTTTTTTCATTAAGGAGGAAGCTATAATAGTGTGGTTTTTAAATGATGGGTCATTGTTCGCCATGTCTTTAATGGTAAAAGAGCCTCCGTGATGCTGTCTCTTTGTGTTTGACAAAAGAAGAGAGTAGGTCTTTGTGGTGATAATAGAGAAAGAGCAGAGTTCAAAAAGCAAAGGGGAAGCCTTTTCCTTTTTTTTAGGAATTTCTGTGGTAGACTTTGTCTGTCAAGATTTTCCATTCTATATTAAGCTTGTACCAGTCCTGTATACCTCCTGGAAACCCTACAATCGTGGGGGACTAGTCAAACTTTTATCCATTAATTTTGGCTTCCACTGATCATTTTTGCCTGAACTGGTTAATATTAAGATTAGCAAATGGTGATTTTTCTAATCCCATCACTCCCATTACATGAGTTAGTTATGCCTTACTTTGTATTGGGTGAGTAAACAACGCTGAAATAATTTGCATGTACACAAGTAAAATTGAAAGTGTTAATAAAGTGTCAGGAAGCAACTAGTTGGTGGACTGAGGTTGAGAATGATTTGGGGAAAGTATGAGGGCTCTCTGGGAAGTATCCTGCTGTGTAATACAAAAATAAAGACATTTATGGTTGGGTTTTCTCCAGACAGCCCTCGTACACCTGCAATAGCAAGAATTGGATGCAGCTTGTCATGTAAAGACTTGGGAGGGGGTGTGTCCAAACAAAGAGAACTGTTTTACGTCAGAAAGAGCTGAGACTATGTAAGAGGGAAACTAAAATACCGTGGCAGAGTCAGTAAGAGTAATAAGATATGGCTGAAAGGAGATGTATAGTTCTGATCACTTAGACTGAATAAACTTTGCTAAGGGCTCATTATTTTCCTCTAAGTGCATTTGGAAGTCACTTAAGACTTTAAGCACAGATATGGCATGAGACAATTTTTTAAAAATTGCTTCTTTATAGAGAAGAGGTTAGAAGGGGGCAAGTGACCAGCGAATCTGTCCATTGACCTATCTTAATTTCTGGCATTATTATTAAGCTACTCATCTCTCATTGGACAAGAGTAGATGTCTAATTTGTTGCTTTACAAACTTCTCCACATTTCAAAATGATCTATTAAAATGAAAAACATGGTGACATGGTCCCCACTGATCAGAAGTATAGTTGACAGCAAGAGGTAGGAGAGAGAGGGTGATATAAACAGATGTTGTGAACTCAAAGATGTGCTGGGTTTTGTAAGAGTGAGGGAAGATAATAGTCTGGAATTAACAGTAGAGAATAAGGAAAACTCAGAAATGGAAAGGATTGGAACATGGGGAAAAGATGTGGTCTTGGGTAATATTAGGCTAATTCAGAAAGTATATGCCTAGGGTCTGGGTAATACCAGATGCTCACATAGGCGTGTCTTCTGGTTGCCCTGCAGTGGAACATAATGGGTGAGTTTAAAAAAGAAAAGGGTAGGCTTGACGTTCTAGCCTTGGGGTCCTTCCTGTATGATGTCCTTTATGGCATGGAGCCTGGAGTTGAACTGAAGGGGAGCAGAGAGGTGGAGGTAAACCAGGTCAGGCGTCAGAGAGACTTATGACAGGCTTTCTAAATGTTAATGGGCCTTTTTATTGGTGTCTCCCTATGATGTCTCGTGTCTCATGCTGCTGTAATGTTGGCACTTACTGGTCCAACAACACAGTAACTGTATATTTGAAGTTTTAATAAATGCACTTAGCTATAAATCATGTGATACACTTTTGTTTATTACTTGCCTACAGTTGCTTTTCTATTCATTGTGGATTAATTCTTTTTTAAGTTCTTTGGTTTATGGGAAACCTAAGCTCCTATGAAAAATATAATCTAGTTACAAACTTGTGAAAAATCATTGTAGAAGAGATTATTGCATTTGGTTGGAGGTTGTCTTAGATGACTACTAAGGTCTCATCCTACTCAGAGTCTGTAATTTAGTGATCCTTCCTTCCTTTCTTCCTTCCTTCCTTCCTTCCTTCCCTCTTCTTTCTTCCTTTCCTTCCTTTCTTTCCTTTCTTTCTTACCACAGAGCAAGCTAGAATTTGATGGATGTTAAATGTGACCTGAGGAAAAACCAAGAGATCCAATAAAGATATGTATAATGTGAACAATTCCTAAGCTTTTGATCATTTAGTGGAGCTGACATTTAAGTAGTTTCAGGTTTATGATATTCCTTTCTTTCTTACCACAGAGCAAGCTAGAATTTGATGGATGTTAAATGTGACCTGAGAAAAAACCAAGAGATCCAATAAAGATATGTATAATGTGAACAATTCCTAAGCTTTTGATCATTTAGTGGAGCTGACATTTAAGTAGTTTGAGGTTTATGATAGTTTTTAAAGCATGTTTCAATTGAACAGGTAAATTGTAAAAAAATACATACATACATAAAAATTTTTAAAAAGATTATTAGGTTACAGGGTTTCAATAAAACTTCACGAAAGCCTAGTCTACCCACTTACTTTACTTCTGCTGATTAAATAAGCCTTATTTTTTTGTTCTGAAATCTTGGCCAAATTACTAGCATTTTTACCAGTTTTTACTGATTGAAATAATGAACAAGTGTTAAACTTGGTAAAAATATAGCAAACAGTAATAAAGATATGATGTCTTCTGCCTGCAAAATTACCTCTGTTGACTCAAAGAACTAATAATAAATTTTCCATTATTGTAAGGAATGAATTTGTCCCCTCATAAATTTTCTCTTCACAGAGATTCCCCTAATGAGTGACTTAATTGTCTTTTTATATCTTAGAGCATATAATTTTAGAGTTGGGAGAGATTTTAGAGAACATTAAAAAAACCTTTTTCTTTTCTATTAGAAAAAGGAGGCCTGGAGAAGTTGAACAACCTGCCCAAGATATTTTATTTAATAAGGAAAACTGAAAATTTAAAGATATATTAAGCAATCACCTCTAGCCCAGTATCAAATTAAATTTTGTTGGAAGATCAGATGTACTAGACTATTAAAAGTCGACTTGAGCTATCTTAGAAATTCATTTTAATATCTGTGTACTGCATGTGGTAATTTAAGGCACGGGCTTAATACATTTGTGTATATATGGAAAAATATTGGTTTGGTTCTGAAAACACTGTGAGGAATTATTTTCTATATGGTAGTATATCATTTGGTATTTCTGTGACAGAATAAAATTAAATGCTCATTTAGCTTATATGCTTTACATTATGTTGAATGTTCAAATTATTATCCAATATCCAACTGTTTATATTTACTGTATTTGTTGACTCAGAAAAATAGTTGAAATCTGTCTTTACAAAATAGTGAACTATCCATAATTTAGATGCAGGCACACACATTTCATCCAACTAATTTGGTATATACAGGGAATCTTAGCTTCTTATTCTTTTCAGATTTGAAAAATTTTTAAGTTTTCAAAAATTTAAAAATGGTTAATTTTTTTCAGTTGGACAATTTTTAATTCACTTTATTTTATTATGAAGATATTGGGAAGTAGAGTACCTTATGCCTAATTGACATTATAAATATGAATCAAAACATCATTTTATTTGCTATATGATAATGCTATTATTTACCTAATGTCTACTAATCTTAGTTATAAAAATATTTTATGTCCGCACACGAAGTATGTATATTTTCTTCATCACTAAAATTATAAAACTAAAAAATTGTATTTTTTATGTCTTCATTTAACTAGAATTTAAGAATTAACTACAATATTTTATTTTTTTAAGGGAAATTACTCTGGGACCTATACTTATGAACTATTTAGGTTATGATTATATTCTGCATTTGTTTTTGAAAAAAATATTTTCCACCAGAATAACAAGGGATCCAAAATATCAACTAAATTTAATTTTCAATCAAATGCTTAAGCATGTATTTATGGTAATTAATGTAATTGTCATATGCTAAAATATCAATTTTTATTTGATAATTTTTTTAAAGTTCATAATCTTTTCTATCTCTCTTGGGTTTAGTCAAGCATATGGGGAGTCCAAGGAGATGCCAATAATTATTTGGATGCTTTTGTTCATATGAGTTGGACTTAATTCTCTGCAAAGTATATAAAGATGAGGAGACACTATAGCTCCCTAATAGGCTCTAATAGTAATAGAAAAAAGCAAAAGTAAAGTTTGTATTTTTTTTACTTTTGGACATATTGACAAAACATATGTTAAGTATTGCTATTTATTAAAAATAAATATCTGCTGTATGCAAATTAAATTTCAATGATTAATTTTCATAATGGAAGGATATATTGGGTTTGGGCAGTATATTCTACAACCATTGATTTTATAATAAGAGAAACTCTGATCACTGGCTATCTAGTCATTATTGGCTCTGAGAGCAGTGAAAGACCAAACCAGCAAGGCCCCCCAAAAGTTACATTAGAGTTACTCAAGTGTTGTCTGTGCCTGAAGCCTTCTGTAATGCTGCTTTCTGTCCTTTGACTTTTGAGAACTGATCACCCTTTTGGGAAAAGGTTGGAAAGCTCTCTAGAACTTATTTTAATAGCCTTACAAACATTTAATAAAATTTTATTTATTCAGTGTCATTAATTATAGAAAGGTCTTAAATTGTTTTTTACATCATCCTTAAGTTATAGCTGCAGAGGTGCCAAGCTGCACAAATAATAATCTGTACTTATTGCTTTGAGAAAAAAATATTGTGGTAAGCAAACTTGTCAAACAGATTAAAAATGTTCTAGTTATGTGAAAAACTAATAGATTACAGTATAGATTCAAAAGTGCTGATCTTTAATGTGATGAAATGTGCCCTTGATTTGTTAGTATCAGCAGAGCTGAGCTAATACTGACATGTGGAATGCATTTTTAGTTTTTTAGTTGTTGTTTTTTTTTATGGTGTGGGATATTGTTTTACCCTTTGTTTTACAGAGAGTAGGGTCTTGTAAGTACATGTTAAAATTATTTTTAATGTGATGACATCATTGCAAGATTATGCAGTTTAGGAGAAAGATACCATCTAATCCAATATAACATCTGTATTCTAAATGAAAAAAGAAATTTCTTTGCTCTCTTAGCATTTTTATTTTCCAAAGAATTTGTTTACTAGCTCTGCAAATGGAAAAATTCTTTAACTTTTTATAGCCTCAGTTTCTTATCTGTGGAATTTGTATCATAATTGCTTTTGTGAAGATTAAATATTAGGTATTCATAATATAAAAGTTTATTTTCTCCCCCAAACACACCTCTGAATACTTGATTTGGCTCTATATTTGTGCACTTTTCTCACCTAGTTTGAAAACACTTTGTTGGCTTATGTTGCATGTATATTTGTCAGCAACTTTGAGTATTTGGAAAAAAATATATTTGTACATTAAAAGAAATTACTTCTTGATATCAAATCTGTTCTTTTTATTTTGTATTTCAGAATGTAAGCTTTGTAAAGTGAATCAAAATATGGAATCATGTGATATAGTTATTTCTGGCTTATCACAGAGTTCACTTTTCAGGGTTTATGTAAAAATCAACTCTCAGCATTTTGATTAATTAAATTATATACCTAAAATGGTAGATACAAAATCACACCCCATTTATAAACCCACTATAACACTAAATGATATGCTTTGCAACATGAAAATTGGGTTTCCAGTAACCATTAACTTGTAAGAAGAAAGCCCCCTTTTCTGCCCCAGTAATAACTCTTAATTTCTCTACTGCATTGTATAATGTGATTCTTGAGATTTACTATAAAAGGTTCCAGGCACTTTTCTAACAGCTTTATATGCATATGGTAATTTAATCCTTATAATAACTTAGTGAGATTGCTAACTAATATTATCCCCTCATACAAATGAGAAAACTGAGGCACAAACAAGTTAATAAATTCACCTAATGTTACCCAGTGCTGGAATGGCTGAGCTAAGATCTGAGCCCAGTAGTTTGGCTCCAGAATCTATACTTTTAACCAATACTCTCTATCATATCTGACATTTCTGGTATGTACTTTATATGTGAGATTGAGTGGACTGCCCTGTGCTTTGAATGGTTTTTCTACTACTTGGGATGTATTATCACTGATGACATTTTTTTTTCTTGATTTGGAAAATAGATTGGCAACTGAGTAAACCAGTGTGGATATGACAGAGGGTACCAAAAAAATGCATGCACATTTTAAGAAAGGAAAAAAATGTATTAAAATTGTAATACTCAATGTACACTGATAACAAAAAATGACTACAAGTCATGTTGGACTTCTGCAATTACAAGAGGTGCTCAAAGTGGTTACCATCAGCGCCCAGACACATGTGATTATGGTGAACCAGTGCTTGAGCAACCTTGACCAGAGTGTCCACTGGTGTTGGCCGTGCATGCCATTTCAATTTTTTCCCGAGGTACTGCCAGTGTAGCCAGTTTTCTAGAGCACACCCCATCCTTTAAGGTCCCTCATAGGTAGAAGTCAAGGGTTATTAAGGAGAATGTGGGGGAAACCCAAACAATGTTCCCAAATTTCAAATACTACTTCACAATTGTCTTGCGCTCCTTGATGGACAACCATTTTCTTTCACTGTCACATGGTGATGTTAGCATTCATTTGATAAATGCCACCTTTTGAGAAAATATCATACTACACATTGCTACCATAATTCGGTTCAACTTAGAGAAAACAAATACATAGATAATATCTCTTAAAATGTGTATACATTTTTTGGCACCCCAGTATATATTCACATAAAGATTTTTTCCCCCTGCAATGCCAACAATCTAGAAGGTGCTTGGATCTTACCATAGTAATGTATGTCACTTGTTCAAGTCTGTCACATCAGTTCATTCATCTGGACGCCACCCATTTCACCACAATATTGAAGTTTCTTTCTTCTAATCCATTCTTATGTAAAGAGAATTCACCACCACCATAAGTAAATGCTGTTGAGGACCTTAATTTCAATGTGTGGAAAAATTGAATGTGGAATGTCTGTGAATTGATTCTGAAATCTGAATTGAACTTTGGCTCATCTGTCAGCTTGTGTAGAGATTTATTTACTCTTGTGCATGTGGTCTGAAATCTACCTTGTGGCTTTAGTTTGGCCTCCCAATTAATTTTCATTCTTAGATTACCATCAGTAATGATAAAGATAATAAAAAACAGGTGTCTATAGACTTTAAGTTTATATATTACTATTATTTTCATGTATTATGATTTCTCCAAGTTGAAATTGAATTTTAAAAATAAATTTATGTAATTTCTGTATGTCAATAAGCATTCTGTTAGTATTAAAAATGTAGTCAATGTATCTACATTTTAGAGTTTTTGAATATATTTATAGTTATGCTAAGATTGAAATAATACTAGAGATCTAGAATTTAACATAATTTTTTTATTCTGTTAAGTACTGTATTGAGTCCATGCCATTACATATTCTCCTGAGGTTGAAGCAAATATGGTATTTTAAAAGAGGAGCTGAAAAAATGTAGCAATAGCTATATCCATGGCAACAGCATAACAACCATAAAAAAAAATAGGGAGAGTGTGCAGCTGGATAGCTGCATGGCAACAGCAGAGTCTAGTAGGGCAGGAGGAAGGAAAGTTTTCAACCAAGACTATATATAATAATATGCTTTCTGAAAGTATAGATTTAGTCATTAATAAACCTGATTAATCTATTTTTATCCTCTCTTACACATCCTTTTTATGATTTCAATGAAAAAGAATAGTTGAAAAAATTTGGATGTGTGGTATAAGATTAGTAAGTATAGCACTTAAGGTTCGTGTCAATATGAGTATATGTACTGGAAATTAATAGCATTTAACAAAAAAGTTTCTGTGTGATTCATTGATGGCATATATTTATGAGGAATTGAAATATGTGTGTCTAAAATAAATTAACCTACAAATTTGAAAAGTGATGACCTTATTTATAATTGTTTTTAGTTTTGCAGTGTGTGTGCGTATGTGTGTGTGTGTGTGTGTGTGTATGTATATATTTTTATATACATATGTAAAAACACTGCTGAATTCTAGAAAGTCATTATAGGAGACAGGGATGTACTGTTAGGTAATACTAGAATAGATCCATTTTGATAAGTCAGATTGAAATTTCGAAAATGGTATATTGAAAGTTTGTGTTTCTAATTGTTATAATGTTTTTACAGATGTAAACCAAATCATTACTATGTATCTCAGCTCCAAAGGCAAAAGTTAGAAGCTGTATATATATACCTTTGAGACCGATTCTACTATTCTCTTAACATAAGAAACACGGCAATCCAGGCTTCTGACTTCCACTTAATTCCTTGAGGATTTAAGAATTTACCTCAAAAGCTGATGTATAGAAAGCCCCTTAAAATGGTTAAAGCATAAAGTGTTTAATTCTCCCACTGGTCTAACTAATAGGATGTTGTGACCATTTTAGTTATGCTGACCTGAGACTTATTGTTTACTCTGTGTATTTCTTTTTCTTCCTTTCCTTCCCTCCACTTTGCACCCCAGTTCCTTTCCTTCTTTCTCTACCCTTACCTCCTACTAATGGTGCTTATTACCAGAGTTATTTGAAGATTCACTCTAAAATGGATATATAAATTTGACTATCACCCATCAGTTTACTACCAAAGAATGTGTCTGCTTAAAAGCAGGACTATTTTCATGATATTTAATTCCACTGTAAGGCTACACATTGTTCCTTGGTGCTGTGAAAGTTAAATACATTCATTATCCATTCTTTTCTCCCAAATGTCATGTATTCTTGTATCTTAATGACATCTTAGTGCAGTGGTCTCTAAGTTTTTTCCTTGGTTGCTGAATACTCACTTTAATCAAAGTATTATGTTAAGCATAAAAAAAGGCAGTAAAGATATTGTGGTTGGCATGAGGGTGTTTTATAAAGTAGCTCTGGGGTTTCAAGTAGAATGTAACTCTGAACTTCGTTGGATTTTTGTCACTTTTGTTTACTGCTGTACCTTAGTGCACAGAAAATGACCTCAGGAAAAAACAGGCTCCTTGTTCCCTCAATGGAAGTAGCCCTTGAGGAATTTCTGTGGAATACAGCTTTAAAAACATAATTCTACGTTTTGTTTGCCAGTGGTCTTTGATTGTAATCCTAGTCATGCGGCTGATGTCATACACAGGAACCGTGAGAGAAGTGTACCCGCTTGTGTGGGTGTGTGTGTGTGTGTGTTTGTGTGTGGGTGTGTGTGGGTGTGAGTGGGGGTGTGGTTGGGTATGGGTGTGTGTGCGTGTGCGTGTGTGTGTGTGTGCGCGCGTGTGCGTGCGTGTGTGTGGGTGTGGG
>PVJL010003882.1:0-48865 GCA_004026885.1 Lyroderma lyra
GTCGGTGAGGGGGGCGTTGGTGAGCGGGGGACCGAGGCCTGGCCTGCTGCAGTCATCCTGCCATCAGGCACCTCGTCTCATTTACTTCCACGCGCCTACGCGTAGGAGAGCACCTCCCGGGCCGAAGTGGCTCTCGCAAATTCTGCAATCTCAGCAGGTGGCAGGAATGCATGTTCGACTTCATGATAACTTGTGTTTCATTATTACATTGAAAACTATCTACGACTCATTCTCTGAAAACAAACCAAAGATACACATATTGTGGCCTTTGCCCCTGGCATATGCTTATGGGAAACAGTGTGACAGGCCTCACCAGCAAATTTGCTTGGTCTTCGGGTCCATCCTGAATGTCCTCGCTGTACAGCCGGGTCCTGTATGAGCACAGGCCGTCTGTGTCACGTGCAGACCAGCCCTTTGCGCACAGGGGTTCACCCTGCAGCTCCCCCTCCCGTCTGCTCATGGTGTGGTCGGAGTGTGCCTTGCTGAGTGAATTGTTACCATAACGAAGAGCCCCAAGCCAAGGTGTTTTGGGGGTTGAGGGGGATATTAGCTTCTTATGCCCCCCGTTACATATTACCACAGACTGAGGGGCGTAAAACAACAGAAATGTATCCTCCCAGTTCTGGAGGCTGAAAGTCCAAGATCAAAGTGGTGGCAGGGCCGTGCTCCCTCTGGGGACTCCAGGGAAGACCCCTGGTTGCCTCTTCCAGTCTCTGGTGATGTTCCTTGGCTTGTCGCAGCATTACCCCGCATCGTCTTCTCTGTACCTGGCCTTCTGCCCCCTGGTCTTCTATGTCTCTGTCTCCAAACCTCCTTCTCCTTCCCCTTGTAAAGTCACTAGTCACCAGATTTAGGGCACACTAGTTCAGTGTGACAGCATCTTAACTTGATTACATCTGCAAAGACCCTATTTTTAAATAAAGTCACATGCACAGGTATTGGAGGTTGGGATGTGCGAATGTATCTTTGGGCTGGGGAGGGGCACAGTTTAACTCCAAGGGGTGAGGTGTTTGCAAAGTTCCAGCAAAGCCTTTGCAGCACTTTGGTCAGAAGTCAGCAAAGATGCTGTTGATCCTCAGAGCCCGTGTTTCTAGACATATGAGGGGAGACCCTCCAAAAAGAAAAGAAATTTATTTATAAAAAATTGTGTATTTATTCTTACATGTTTGAACTTCAGTCACCTCCAAAGTACTCGCCGTTGGATGCAAATATCCATCGAGAAGCTTTGCTCACTGCTCAGAACAGTCGATTTTGATGCCTTTTAGTACTTCTGCCCTTTCTTGTTTCACCTCTTCTGCAAAATGTTCCCCTTTAGAGGACTTTTCTCATCTGGGGGAACAAAGAAAAAAGGTTGCTCAGGGCAAGATCGGGTGAATAGGGAGGTTGGGGCACAGGGGTCATGCTGTTTTGCGTCAAACACTGCCGAGCACTCGGCGTGGTGTGGGCAGGTGTGCTGTCATGCCACATATTCGTGTAGATCGCCCATCGTGAGATGGACAAACACATTGAAAGAGTCAAAAAAAAAATGAACTGAAGCCCAACGCAGCCTCTCACAGCAGCGCCCGCTCATGCCCTGACGCAGCTGGCTCCCTAGAACACTCACCTACGGGGGGAGCCGGGACTACCAGGCGACCGTCCTCCCGAATACAATTTCAGAGTTTTTTTGGGTCCCCCTGTAGAATATTGCAAGGGCTCAAATGTGGCCATTTACAATCCAATGTCCTTAAAGCACCTAATCCAGGAGTAAGTGCTTTATCTTGGCACATGTACCATCACTCATTCTTGGCCCTCTACCTAGATGCCTCTCCCTGTCTCCCATGGAGCTCCTGCCTTTGCTCACAGCCTGTCTTCCTAGCAGTGGAGAGAGTGTTAGACCATCTCACATCTCCCCCCGAGTCGACTTCATAGGAGTGTGTGTGGCAGCAACTTTAGGGAGATTTTTCAAAATGGCAACTTACTGACATTGCACAGACACAATCTGGCCATCTCAGTGAACATGTCTCCAGGATCAGACAGTAACAGTAGGGCACAAATTCAGTAGCCAAGGTTGGAGAAAGGATCATTTCCAGCGAGCCCTGGAAGTGCATGGCTTTTCTCACCATTGGATGAGAAAAGGGTCTGAGATCTGCTGAAGCTCAGCTGGTCTTGGGGAGGCCACACCCCTGCCTTGTTTGGGGCCCGTTTATCACCTTCAAGCACTGAGACAGTCACTTTTCTCAACCTGGTAGCTTCGTGATGGCCCAGAAACAGACCTCATTTTGTTTAAAGGAAATTAACAGCCTGCATGTGAAAGAATGTGTTCATTAATGACTCAATTGATTGTATTTTTTAAATGAAAATGCTTGTTTCAAAAAAAAAAAAAAAGCTTTTAAAGTTTTTCCTGAGCTATTTCCCCTTGAGCCTGAGTCCCTGCCATATGGGTCATGTCATGATTCCTATGCCTCTGAGCCTATGCCTGGATACCCCCTCCACTTGGAATGTCCCAGATCCCCAGACTTCCCCTGGGACACTCCAGTCTACCCTTTACAGTCACCCGAGCCATCACGTCCTCCACAAGCCCTCCTTTGCCTCTTCACACAGAGTTGGTACTTCCTTTTGGAAGGACCCTCTAGTCCAGCAGTTCCCAATCAGGGGCGATTTGGCCTCCAAGGGGACACTTGACGATGTCTGGGAACATTTTTAGTTGTCACAATGTCAGGGGTTATGCCACTGGTATCCAGTGATGATGCTCAACATCCTACACTGACTGGGACAGTCCCTACAGCAAAGAATTATCGAACCCCAAAATGTCAATGTCAGTGGTGCCAAGGTTGAGAAGCCCTGCTTTAGTCTAACATTTACCGTGTGACTGTGGCTGTTTACAGTCATGTCTCCACTCATGCGGGGGCAGAGACCTCTGAAGTTGGTGCTTCTGTTCTCAGTGTGGTGTGAAATGAAATTGAAATGTACTTAACACAGTTTTTATTGCTGTGACCCCTGCATTTGTTTCTGATAACATCTCAGGTGGAACCTAGAGGAAGTGACACATAGATTTTATTTGATGAACTGTTTTAAGTCAGACTATTGGCCTAAGCCATGTCAACTGCCATCAGATGATTGGCTAAGCCACTATAGCAATGTGTATTGCTTCTCTATGTGTATTGTGGGTGTACACATCCCTATTGATGACCAAGAGGGTTGTTTTACTTGTCTCTGTAACCCTCTGACATTTTTTCAGTGTTTCCTGGGTGCTAGACTTTGCCATAATAAGTTCTAATAATCCCTATCTTCCTTAAAGTGTGCTCATAATAATAAGAACCAATTGTTGAGCAGTTACTATAAGCAAGACACTGTCCTGAGCACTTCATATGCATTAACTAATTTTCATAACATCCTCCTGAGGTAGATTGCTATCTCCATTTTACATGTGCGGAAACTGAGGCACAGAGAGGTTAAATAATTCACTCAAGGTTACACAGCTAGCTAGTGGCAAGGTTGTCTGACTGAGTTTATGATACCAAATTGCCTATCATAATAAGCCTAGATCCTGCTGAGGTTCAGGACATGCCACCCCCAAATAGGCCACAGTGGCATATTGATTATTAGGAATTCAAGTTACTTAAGAAATAGCTGGTGCAAAAAAAGACACTCTGACCATCCCCACCCCCACCCCATACACATACGGAAATAATCTTCCACGTGAAAGTGTCCTCCTCCCTATACCAGGAGGACAAAAGCCATCCTTGTCACCAAGCTAGGGAATCGAGTCTGAGAAAGCTGTATGAACAAACATTGCCACTTCCTCATTAGTTTGTTACCCGCCTCCTCAAAACCCCTTTGTTTTGGGGTTCCCTGGTGGTATAGTGGCTAGGCTTCGGCGCTCTCACCGCCACGGCCTGGGTTCGATCCCTGCTCAGGGAACCAACCAAAAAAACCCCAAACCAAACAAAAACAAAACAACCAAACAAAAAAACCCCTTTGTTTTGTCCAATTTTTACAAATAATTGTTTCTTTGTCTAAAAATGGTAGTCACTTGGAGGGTTCCCATTTTTATGAGACCACTGTATGCATGAATTAAATTTGGTATTTTTTCCTCCTGTTAATCTGTCTTGTGTCAATTTAACCATTAGACCAGCCAATAAGAACTAAGAAGGGTAGGGGGGAAATTTTTCCCCTCCCCTGACAATCCTTTCTCATATTATTCGTCAAAATAAATTCCAAATCATGATTAAAGCCCAATTATACAAAATAAAAATTCACACCTTTATAGGAAAATATATTTAAAATCTCAGAATAGGGAAGAATTTCTAAATTTAAACAAGACTCCAACAACATAAATGATGAAGGAAACACCAATAGTTTTGGCTACACAAAAATAAAAACATCTGCAGGGCCCAAAACATAAACAAAGCTGAAAGACAAAGAGTAGACTTGGAACAGATGGTTCTGGCATATACAGAAGATAAAAAATTGCTTTGAAAGATAGATAAAGATTAATATCAATCAATAAGAAAAATGACTACCCAAAAGGAAAATTGGCAATGGAGGTAAAAAGAGAAAAATGACATGGCCAGAGACATATGAAAACATCCTCAAGTTTATTAGTAATCAGGGAAATGAAAGTTAAATGACCATGAGAAACGATACACCATTTCTTACGTACCAGATTGGCAAAAAGTGAAGTGTCTCCCACTCCCAAATGTTGGTGAGGAGATGAGGAATGAGACCTCCCACACTCTGCCCGTGGCCTTCCCTGGAAAGCCATCGAGTGCCATCTAGCAGGGCTGAGCCTCTGTGAGACCGTGCCTCCACTACGACGACCTACGCTCCGTTTAGCTCACTGAGAAAAGAGAGTCTACAGTACTAGGTGGTTCCTGGTGCTCACTGGTGCTATAGAGGGAGGGGAGACATTCAAGGCAAGGGTCCTGACCTGGCTAATCTATGGGCTCCCAGGGCTCTGTGACCCGGGGAGGGTCTAGGATCACTGTCTCAACACCTCCAGACTCTGTCATTGCAAAGGCAGAAATAACCTGGGGGCCGATCCAATGCCGATTTGAAACAGAATGGAGAAGGGAAGGGTGCCAGGGCCACGGTCCCACTCCTCCCTCCACACTCCAGCAGCTTTAAAGACCCGTGAGTATGTGCCCAGTTCCCACTGCAGGCAGAAAGCTGCTGCCTTCTCTTCAGCCTCGGGTAGCCAGACTTTATTTAGCTTTGGGTCAGTAACTAGCATTGTGACTAGCATTGCTACCTTCGGCAGACCTTATTTCTTGTTCAATTGGGAATGAATAGCCGAAATGGTTGTTTATTGCTTTCAGCTTCTCAGAGTCAAGGCAGCTAAGTCGTTTTAGCTGTGGAGGAAACAAGATGAGATTTCTCTAAATCAGATACTACCAAGGCCCCATAGGGTGGTTCTTTTCTTATGCAGATAGCTGAGCAACAATTTTCCAGTCTAAATGGTCTCTCCAAATTTCAGACACAGAATCCTGGGGCCTATGCCAATTACCTATTTGTCTGATAGTTGAGCAGATTCACATGTCTCTTTTGCAAAGCAGTTTGGTGCTACCCACTATGGTGCCTGTACAATCACCTGGGGTTGACTACAAATCAGGATTCTTAAGTTTCATTGCCTGGGTTCATCTTTTATTAAGTGCCCATCATGGTGGTACTTGGCAATCACCTCAGAGGATTCCTTCCTTGATTGCTTGTTAGCCTATGACTTAAAAAAAAAAACAAAAGAAAAAAGAGAAAGAATTGTGATTCAGTCATACAGTAGTTGGAAGAGATTGTTCAAGGAACCCATTGGCAATATGTGTCTCTAAGTTCTGTTGATTTATTCAGCTAGACAATCAGAGAACAAGTTCACACATTTCCCCGTAGAAATGCCTTCCACGGGTTGAGGTGAAACTATTCAGCTTTAACTGAAGCTTCTGGTGAAGAATGCGATTTGAAGACCCCTCAGCCCCCTGCCCCACCCCGCCCCTTCCATAGGACTGAAGCTGAAGATGCCATCTGATAGTACTCAATTTTAGATTCTTCCTTCTTTTAACTCCAGGAAGGTATTTATTCCTCTTGAAATCCCTGTGTGATTTACTAGGGGTTTTAGAAGCAGAGGGGTCCTGTGCTGGTGTAAATAAAGTGTGTATTTTGGAGCCCAGTCGGTGGCCCAGGGTTTCAATCTTGACTCCAAGGAGTGAACTTGGGGAGTTAAGTTACCCTTTCTCAATCCAATGACCTCATCTCAAAACTGGAGTAATAATTCCTGTGCCGTTGTGGGGATTAGGATACCATGATGGAAAGTACCGAATATCCTGGAGCTGCTAAACAAATGGTGGTTGTTACTAGAAAAGGCACCGTGCCAGAGCATTCGCAGCTAGAATTAGTGCTCAAATGAAGTGAGTATTCTAATCTAGGTTTCTAGTAGAATGTTCCTTTTTTTCCCCTAATGATTTCTGATGGTACTTTTAATTTTTATTCAACGGTCCCGTTGTGTATGTGTTTGAATGTTCTAGATGGCCTCAACTCTGACAGAAGTGGGAGACAGAGGGGGAAGACATAACGAGCAGCAAATGCCAGCTAACTTGTGCCGTTTTTATTTCCTCAGCACCAACTCCCACCTAGCCTGACCAGCTGGCTGACTGTGTGTCCCCGCACAAGTCACTGAGACATGTCCATGACATGACCGTCATCAGACCCTTAGCTAGATCCAGACCTGAACGGAGACTGCTTCCTCCTGTCACCGCCTCGGAGGCGCTCTGATAGACCCCTCCCCGGTGCCCCAGGGGTGCTGGCTCCTGAAAGGCAAACACATAGGGCGCTTCCCCCTCTTCTGGGGTGGGTCACGCCCCAGTACCCCTACCCACCCTGCCCTGTTCTATTCTTTAGTGCCTGCTGCGTGGTGGGGAGGAAGGTGAGGAGGATATTCACTTTATCCTGCCAAGAAGTGCCTTGTATGGGAGTTCCCTTGATAAGCTCTTGATGCAGTGGTGGCATGGTCAGCCTCGGGAGATTTTCCCAACATTGTCGTCTGTTAGGAGGTGGGCTGCTGTCTGGTTTGATAGTGTTTTTTGTCTTATTCCGACTTCTGATGGGCATCCCCCTCTACAGGGAATAAATGTAAAGTTTGGGGTCTGTTGCCTGTACCCTTTGAGCCTGGAGGCAAGCTGGACTGCAGAAGGCTGTGGTCAGGAGGGTTTGGGGTCAGGTTCCCCGCCAGAAGAAGAGGCATCCACCCACCCCCATGCAAAGCCACAGCCAGGGGAGCCCAAGGTCATCCCCCTGACAGAGGCAAGTGCCCTGGTCCCCCACTTTGAAGGACTTGGTAACTTGCTTGATGGAAGGGACAGAGTCCTCCCTCCTCCAGACCATGGCCCCCTTGCACCCTTAGCTATGCAGCTCTTTCTGGTCTCTCTGTCACCCTGACACTCTGCCCTGCATGCTGTATTTATAACGTTGGGAGCCCTGACACCCCACTGCCAGCAGTTGGGGATATCTAGGAGGCGTGAGTGGGAACTGAACGAGTTCTTGCTCTCAGACTGTAGCATGCTTTTGCTCTCTTTGAGCCCCTCCTGGCTCTGGGGAGCAGCCAGCCAGTGCCCTCAGCGAGGGCGTTTTGCATGTGGTTGTTAAACTTTGATTCGGTGACTCACGCGGAGGCTAGGGCTTCACGTCTCCCTCCCTCATTTGATTGCTTTCTTCCTTTCCCTTTTTTTTTTTTCAAACACAAAGCAAAACTACCTTTGCAGCTGAACGTGACGCTAGCATCCAGGAAGTGGAGCTCGGGCATAAAGTGTCTCCTAACTGCCGCGTGGCCCAGCCCGGCTTAGCTCCCTCGGCTTCAGTGACACCTGGCTAGCTGGGAGGAGAGGGGCAGTGTGACAGCTTCCAGCAGCTGGGCAAGCTGAGGAGCAGTGCCGGTATCCACTGTGAAGGCCCGAGTGACACGCCCTGCTGGTGAGTGCATGTCCCCTGGCCATCCGTCTGTGTGCAGACTGGGGTGGAGGGGTGGGAAGACAGAGACAGAATGTAAGGGGTTGCAGGGTGAGGAGTAGTTCTTGGATACGAGTCTCACCCTAAGCAATAGGATGTCCCCCAGCCTAAAGTATTGTAAGTGCTCAGATAAAAAAATTACGTAAACATTTTTAATTTCCTTTAGGTGAAATCCTTGCTTGTTTTAGCAAAATTGTCTTTAATTTCAAGATGGCTTTTGTGGGAGAAAGATTAATCAGAGGAAACTCCTCAGTTTAGGACTCCTGCTGTGGTCTTTGAAAGTATTTTGATTTTAGGAAATCAGAAGGAATAGGACTCTCAGGCACATTTTAAACCCGTCTCCAGGCTCTTGGAAGCATCTTGGAGACCAGCTATTGACGTGTGGGCATCCAGTTTCCTGGTAGATCAGAAGCCTTTGGCAGTAGCCCCAACCTCTGTCTCATCTGGAGGAGGGCTCCATGGGCTTCTAGAAGGCCTGCAAGGACCCTGAAATGAATCTTAATCTGACGACTGTGAAGAGCATTTCAGCTAATTCTCTGAAACCATTAGAAACCTCAGCCATGACCCCCAAGATTATAAACTCCTCTCCAAAGCCCAGGAATGCCAGCCTGGGGGTGCCAACACCTGACTTGTGAATAGGTTGGGAGTGGAATATAGCCAAGTTTTGATTTTTTTAGAACTTTGCTTCAGAGTTGCTCTGGGCTATGGGTCAGGGCTGTAAATACTCATGTGTGCACCTGAAATAACCTATAGCCACAGGGAAGACCAGGGGACAAGTTCGAGGAGAAAACAAAAGGCCAGCCAGTCTCCCCCTGGTCATCGTGGCAATATTCACAACAGCCAAAAGGTGGCGGCAACCCAAGTGTCTACTGACTGGATATACAAAATGTGGTCTATACAGGCAACGGAATGGTTTCAGTCTTAAAATGGGAGGAAATTCTGACACATGCTACCACATGGGTGAGTCTGGGAGATATTATGTATGCTAAGTGAAATAAGCCGTCACAGAAGGACAAATACTGCATGATTCCAATGATATGAGGTTCCTGAGCGGCCAAATTCATAGAGACAGAAAGCAGAATGGTAGTTGCCAGGTGGTGAGGGAGATGGGTTGGAGAGTTAATGTTTAGCTGGTACCCAGTTTCTGTTTGGGAAAGTGGAAACCTGCTGGAGATGGGTGGTGGTGATAGTTGCCTACTGCCACCAAATCCACTGCACAAATCTCTTGGGCTGAAGTCTTTGTTTCCCTGTGACTTTCCCAAAATTTAACTGACAACTCCACCGAGGGACTCTAGGTCTGAGCTGAATCAGAAAACTTGTGCACGAACTCTGTTTAGAAAAATGTTCTCCATGTCATGGTGGGTGAGCTCTGGTAGCCATACGTGGTAGAGTTCTCTGGAGCTGGCAGAGGCGACCTGGGACAGAATTGGGGGTCTGGGGCAGTGTGTTGAATGTGCTCACCCTGCTCTGTGGCCCCTGAGCAGCACTTTCTGACCTGGGACATGGTGGGGATCACTGCCCTTGGGAGTCTAGTGTCTCCCATTTGTTGGCTGTGGGATCCTGGGTGAGTCTGCAAAACCCCTGTCCGTTTTCTTACCTATAACACCAGTAGTGAGGCAGTGCTTTCCGCCTTCCAGGAATGTTGGGGTTTCCAGAGATAATATACAAGGAAGCACTTTGTAGCTATGAAACACTGAGCGCATGGGAGCTGCAGGTTCTCTACGTCTTAGCTACTCCTTCTCTCTCTTCTAGTTCTCTTTTATCCTTTTCTTCAGGGGTTCTTCCAGTCAGAGGTTACAGACTTTGGGCCCTGGGGGCCCTCTATCTGGATCGGTTCCTTCTAGAAGGAATGGATCTGATCCTATTCTCATTGTTCAACAACAAGGGTGCCACTTTCCTCCCTCCCTCCCGCTCCCTTCCTCCCGTGCAGTTAGGTCACCTCTGACTTCAGATCCAACCTAAACACACCGGCCGCAGCCCCTTGGATTGGCGCCTGCAGGGCAGCGTGGTGATGCTGAGCGTTGCAAGGGCCTGAGCGGAAAACCTGAAGATGTTCAAAGGGTCACGAACCATCTGTGCCGTTCGTGCCTTCCAGATTGAGGGAGAGAGCTGAAGTGAAGTCGTTCGTGCTTTCAGGTCTTACAAGTAGAAAGAAAAACGAGGCTGCTGGCATGGCTGCTGCTCAAAGGCCGTCGCGTCCGATGGGCAGGGTTGCGACCCGAGAACAGCCCCCTCCCCAGCTTTCTCCCTTATTGAGAAGCTTTACAAGGAAATGAAGTTGATTTTAAAGTCTCCACGGGGTGGGGGCAGAAGCCTCTGAAGCAGATGAAGTTTTCAGTTAATGGAATCTCAGAAAAGCAGCTCTGCTGGAACTCCAGGGTCCTGTGGAGCGCTGCCCTGTGTGGCCACTCTCACCCCGCACCTCAGGCGAAAGCCCCAAGCTCTTTTGGTTTTGTTTTTGTTCTTCGTGTTTGGAAAATATTCACGTCTCTGTCATACCGAATGCAAAGTTCTACAACTAACATGGACTCTCCTTGGAGCTATTACTTCGTCACCAAAGAGAAGTCACCTGACCCCATCATGTTTTGGTTTTTTCAACTTCTGCAACAACAAGATGTTGCCTCTGTCCTGAACACAACTCAGAGCAACACATGGTTTTTGGCAAGTACTTGTCTTCAGTCTCTGCCATTTACTGGCTGTGTGACATGTACCCCGTACCACTCGGAGCCTCAGTTTTTTCCCATGGGAAAAGGGAATACTTTGCTCTCTCCTGTGCGCCAAGTGCCTGGTGGATGAGATGACCAAGCCACTCATCTGTCTGTGGAGTTAGGGGTGCGCGCTCAGTGGCATTGGAGCTGAATCTTCAAGTTCACCAAACCGAAGAGCATTCTGGGTACCGAGGAAAGCATATGCAGAAGCACAGTGATGAGAATGTTCTGGAATGCTTGGGGAGCAGTGAGAGGTTCAACATGGCTCTAGAGAAAGAGCTGGGTGGGTCAGTGGTAGGTGGAGAGGTGGACAAGGGTCAGTGCTGCATCGTAGACCAGGAATTTGGTGTCTTTCTTATAGTCAACACAGGGTCAGAGGATATTTTAAGCTGGAGGGTGGCATGGTCAGACTTGCTCTGGAAAAACAAATGCTGCCTACAAATGGGGGCTGGGCCAGGTGGGACTGAGGAAGGGGACCCCGTAGGGGGCAGTTGCCATGTACTGGGTGTGGGATAAAGAGGTGGGACTGAGGCCTGGGCAAAGCAGGTGGGCGGTAGAAGGTGGGGGTGGGGGCGCCAGACTGAGGGAGAGAAAGCCACTGGGGCTCTGTCCTAGGGCCTGGGTGACATGTCTACAGGCCACCTACACGGCACCATCTACGTGGAAAAATGTCCTGGAAAGCCCTGGATTTATGAAAAACCTTTTTAGTTTTGGAAGCCCCTTTCACTCTTAAAAACCATTTAGGACACCCCAAAGAACTTTTGTTTATGTGGCTTACATCTATCAATATTAGTTTCTAATATGTATTTATTAGAAACTAAGAAATTTAAAAAATATTCATGTTTTTAAATAATAATAAACCAATTACATTAATATAAATGACATATTTTTATGAAAAATAGCTATTTTCCAAAACCAAAAAATTGGTAAGAAGATTGACACTGATTTACATTTTTGCAAATCTCTTTAATAGGCTTAATAGGAGACAGCTGGAATCTCCTATCTGTTTCTGCATTCAAACTGTTGCAATATCACACGATGCGTCATCTCTGGAATACTTCATGGTCCAGTCACCTTAGCATTATTATGAAAATAGTTTTAACGTTGCAGACCACCTGGAAGGGTCTGGGGTCCCCTCAATTTCCCTGGACCACACTGTGACAGCCCCTGAAGTAGACTCATCAAATGTCCGGTGAATGCCAATGTTCTGAGTTGCCGTAACACGTTGCAGTGGCCCGTGTGGCGCTGTCCGCACGGATTTATAACCGTGTGTGCCTGGTGCTTAGCAAGGGGGCTGAGCCGGAAGTGCAGCTGGGGGCCCATCAATTTGGGGACCGGTGGAGGGGGGTGAGGGGGGAAGAGAAGAGGACATGGGCAGGCCTTCATCATTGAACAAGTGGCTAGAGGCTAAGGAAAGAGCTCGAAAGATTCCGGAGTAGACTCAGGCAGCGCTGTACAACCTAAGGGAGAAGAGAGCTTCCAGAAAGAGGTTGTGCAAAAGCTTTGATTTGAAATAACAAGTTAGGGAGCGGTCCGCTGCGTCGGAAGCAGCGCAGGGGCTGTGCGAGGCGAGCAATGCGAAGTTGCTGTTGGGTATGGCAGTTAGGAGGCCACTGGTGACTTTGAGGAACAGTCGCAACGTTTCAACAGTCAGAGGGCTCAGGTGGAGCTGGGGGGTGACAAGCGGGGGGCTGCAGCAGAGGCCGCTCGCTTTCCAGGAGACTGGCTGAAAGACGCCCTTCACCTGCCAGACCCTGCCCTCGGTAGTTCCGTTCGGGTTCCAGCTCTGGGTGTGGAGACCCAGCAAGAGAACCAGGAGCCGCACTGGGGACCCAGGAGAGAGGCGTGAATGCTGCAGGGAAGTCCAGTAAGAGGCGAGGAAGTGAAGGCCGAGACCCTGTCATCCCGAGGAGAGGATGGAGTGAAAAGATAGATGTACACGAATCTCGGCTGGACATGAGCTGGAACAGGACAACGTGGAAGACAATCTAAATTTCCATCACTTGGCAGATGGTTGAACATCATTCGTTCGTTGATTGAACAAATATGCACTGAGATTCAGCTGTGCCAGGCCCTGTTCTAGACGCTGGGGATTCAGGGGGCAGCAGATCAGATAAACAGGGGTGGAAAGATTTCCAAAAACGCATTTCTTCATAAGAAAAACAAGCTGCTGAACACTACATGCAGTATGACACTATTTACGTGAAAATAAACTCTGTAAAATAATATATGTGTGTGTCTCCTAGATATGCAAATAAATACATAGAAAAATGCTGGAAGGATGCAAACAAATGCTTAGCAAGAGAAGCAAGTGGGATCTGTGGTATGTAGAAAGAGACATCATATCTTTTTATTCTTTATACTTCTGCATTGTTTCACGTTTTCACAGTAAATACATTTTCATGATTCTTTCTGTATTTTAAAATGTTTTGTAAAGATGTAGGTGTTTGTGAGTAGACAAGAGAGAGGGACCCAGTCTGTCCAGAGTGTTCTATTGGTTTAATCGTCGTTTTGTAAACATCTGGCTGCAGCCCCCCTGCCCTGCAGCAGAGCTGTCGGCCAGGCAGTCATGCTTTGGTGGAAAGAATCACATTTGGGTTGGGACCTTCTCTTTTAGAGGTTTAGTATGGTCTGAATGAATTGTTGGGGAGAGCTGAGCCATTTGGGTTGGAGCATGGCATTTCTGGGAATAGAACTTCCTAGGGGGCATTTTCCCGTTTGAGCCGAGGAGCTATATTAGTTTACAGGGCCGCCGAACAAAATACCTCGTACTTGGATATACTGGGGGCGCCAAAAAAAGGTATACACATTTTAAGAAATGTTATCTATGTGTTAGGCATTGATGGTAACCACTTTGAGCACCTTTTGTAATTGTAGAAGTCTGGTATTCATCTTTGTTATCGGTATATAATAAGTATTATAATTTTAATACAGTTTCTTCCTTTCTTAAAATGTGTATACATTTTTGGCACCCTCTGTATAATGATAATAATAATAATTATTATTATTGTCACAGGGTTCTGGTGGCTAGAAGTAGGAGACAAAGGTGTCCGCAGGGTTGGTTCTCTCTGAGGCCTCTCTTTGCTCTGTAGCTGGCTGTCTTCCCTCTGTACTCATCTGTGTCCAGATCTCTTCTAAGGAAACCAGTTATATTGGAACAGGGCCCACCCTAATGACCTCATTTTAACTTAATTGTCTCTTTCAAGGTCCTATCTCCACATAGAGTCCCATTCTGAGGTCCTGGGGGTTAGGGCTTCACAATACGAAGTTGTGGGGCGGGTGGGGAGGAGGGACGCAGTTCGGGCCATAACAGAGCCTCCGAAACATGTCCTCGGCCCGTGCACAGCGTCCGGAGTGCGGGCGGCCTGCTCAGCTGCCCTGGGTGCCTCTGGGCGGCGAGCCCCGCAGGGGCGCGTGTGCGGGGTGACGGCCTCGATAACGCTCTAGTAAAGCAGTGCGATTGCATCTGTGGCTCCCCAACCACACCGAGCGACTGAAAATCCCCACGGGGACGCGGCCTCGACGTGATTTCCTGACAGATAAGGCGGGGAGGGTGCACAGATGATTTGCCTTCAGCCGCGCTACCCAGAAAACACCTGATGGATACTCTTTCTCTTTAGCTCATGCCGGTGGGGCTCTGCCAGGAGGAAGCCGGGGCAGGACCCTTGCCAGGGGCCCGGCTGGCACAGCATGGAGCACTCAAACAAGATGGAGTTTTTCCAGAAGCTGGGCTACGACCGCGAGGACGTGGTCAGGGTGCTGGGCAAACTGGGTGAGGACGTCCTTGTCAACGACGTGCTGCAGGAGCTGATCCAGACAGGCAGCCGCGCCGGGACCCACCAGGGCCCTGCTGCGCCCCTGCTGGTTCCCAGGGGCTCCTGCGGCGCCCCGGACTCTGCCCAGCGTGGGCTGCGGGCTGACCCTGAGGAGCAGGAGTGCGGAGACCCAGCCAGTTCCTTGCGACCCATCGTGATCGACGGCAGCAACGTGGCAATGAGGTAGCTTTCTTCATCTGTGATAAAGGGGTGGGAGAACAGTCCCTCTTCTCAGTGGCTTCGTCCAAACAGCCTGGGGCCAATGGCTGGGGCTTGGAGTTCTGGTTCCATCCCTTAATATCTGTGTGGCCTAACTAAGTCACTTAGCCTCTCCAAGCACCACTTTTCCCATCTGTAACGTTGGTATAAACTCTCCTAAAGGGGAGCTGCACGAAATACCTAGGACCATGTCTGACGCACAGCAAGGGTACATACACCCTCTGGTAGCTATGGCATTCACCCAGAGAGAGGCCCTCTTCCGAGGAAGGCAGTGGTTAGTTGGTGGGGTTGTCTGGAGTCTGTCCCTAACCAGCTGTGTGACTCTGAGAAAGCCGTGGCATCTCAAGTTTCCTCTTCTGCTACACAGGCCAGTAGACAGCTCGTCTACTTCTCTCAAGGTTGTGAGAATCAGATGGGAAAATGCTCCCACTTGAGCTTCACTGGAAACCCTGACTGCCGGGGTTTCTGGGGAAGCAGCTGGTGGTGGCGTGGCTCCTCCCCTACATTTGAGGGGAGCTTGGGCCCCGCCCCCGGGCGCCTCCCCCAGCTGCAGACGCCATGGTTCGTATCTGTGTGTTGGCATCTTCACGTGTGTCGGCGATGAGAGCCTCATGCCCTGCCTTGTTGTCTTTCCTGGCCAGGCTGGGTTCAGCTGTGAGGGAATCCTCCCCCACACTCCCTGCTGGGCCAGGCCGAGGCTTTCCCTAACAAGGGCATTGTTCTATGACTTGGCTCAGGGACAGCGGGGCAAAGGGCAGAGCCATAGGAAATCGATCACTCACAGCTGCAAAGAGATGTGCTTCCCGTTTCGGACGCTTAGCCGTGGGTGAGAATGGAGAAAAGTGGTGTTATCAGCTGCACGGAATGCATCCACAGGGCGTCCCTTGGCTGATAGGAGGGTCTGGGCTCACTGAGCATTTGGCACTACAGGACCCAGGTCTGGAATGGTTCAACTTCAGATGGCCCAGCCACGTGGTCTGCTCCTGCCTGCCCTGCTCGGTGTGCGCTGGGAGCGTGTGGTCACGCTTTCACTAGGCCTGGGCTTGAGTAGATCTGTGGGTGGTGGAGCCCGCCCTTCTCCAGGGCTTAGAAGCTGGTCCTTCGGGCTCTCTGTAACAGTCTCACACATGCTCCCAGGCAACCATTGAAATTCTTTCAGGATCTCTGGTGGAGGGGAGAGTTAAGGGATTTTTAAGAATCCAGTAGGTTCTGAGGGTCCTAGAAAGAAAGTCTGAGGGGTTGTGAGAGGGGGCTGACCTCTGTCTGCCGGGGGAGGAAGCACCACTCCCTTTGGGCATCAACAGAAAGAGGGCTTTGAATGCAAGATGACATGGCTTAAATGGCTTTTACAGCTCTGCGATTCCAGATCAAAGGACAGCATGGCCGTAGGCTAGGAAGACGCTTCAGGTGCTGCAGCAGAGGGGCCTTCTCTCTTTGTGGCCCAGGCTTCTTTTGGGAATTGGTATGACAGGGGGTGGTGGAGGGTTTTCTTTTGATGAAAGTCTCTGTTGCTGCTGCTTGGAATTCAAATTTAAACCACATCGTCTGTGTGCAGGAGACCGTGATGTGTCCTGGGTGCATCCATTTACGCCCACAATGGTAGTCAGTTTAATCCCTTCCTGCTGAACCCGTGTGAGTTACAAATAGAAGTGTCACTCGGGTTGTTATTGTTATCCAAATGCGCTGGAAGCGAATGCTTTCACACACTTGCTGCCTGAACATCCCCTCAGAGTGTGTTCTCAGGGTGTGTACCTACGGGTGTGCGCACGCGCACGTCGTCGACACACACCCAGACATGCCCTCCCCTTGCCCCCTGCTTCCCACTAGTTAGGAAAACTAGACAAATTGCACAACCACCGCCTGACGGGTGGGACTTGATTTGTTCAAAGGCAAGTCTGGAGGAGAGTTGGGGTCTGAGGTCCAGCTCCATGTTCTGCTCCTTCTCCTACAGCAACACCTACTGTTTTCTCCAACCGGCGTTTCAACAGAACCACGTTCCTCAGCTCGGGCAGGCCGGAAGGCTGGAGCCGAGGAACTGGGTGGCCGCATCCCAACATGGTGTTTCGTTATTACCTGTTGATCTCGGAACTCAGTTAACCTCAGAGGCAGGGCCGCTGAGCATTCTCCTTTGCTGAGGTTTGGCAGACCTTACCCTTCTCGGTGTTTGAAGGTGCTGCTGCTTCAAGTGCCATCTGGTCCTGAGAAGCAGGGAAAAGAGGAAAAGACAGGTGGGGACACATGTCACTTGGACGTGCCGACTGTGGCTCTGTCCCCTGCAGCCGGCGGCAGCTTTTGCCTTTGCTCACAGAGAACGGCGTCCTGACTCTACAGCTACTGTTTTCCTTGTCGTGGTCTTTGGGAAGTTGTGCTTTCAGTGGCTCTTTCAGGACCGAAATCTGTGGTGGTTTCCTGTTGGGTCTCTCTCACCTCCGAGCTTCAGAATGTGTAGCCTGAGGCTGTTAGTAGTGACTGAGCCCAGTAGGTCCCGGGGTGACTGCCTGTCCGGGGCTAGGCAGCCTGGGTCACTGGTCAGTGCTGGAGGAATGTAGTTGTTCGGAGCACACAAGGGTTGGCCTGTTTTATGAAAAGATGTTTTGTTCTCAAGTCATTTAAATAGAACCACACCCCCAAACAGAAAATCACATCTCCTCACTGGAACAGAAGGAGTCCATTCGGCTCTACTAAGCAGGACTGATGGCTTCGATTCACAAGGGGTGGGTCACCGTCAATGAGAATTCTAAGTTGCAATGTGGGGAATGGGGACCTTGGAAGCCAGACTTATGTTTGGTTATGTTAGTTTTGATGAATCACTTGTTGCACATCATGTAGGAAATCGGGGAGGTCAGAAGCAGGGGATGGAATGTGGGCCTTGGGGTTCAACGATCTGAGTTCTGACCTCTAGCCTGGGGCTGCCCAGTGAAACTCCCTGTAATGATGGAACATTCTCTACCTGTGCGGTCCATTTTAGTGCCACTTGTGGGGTGCAGCTACCAAGCACTTGAAATGTGACTGGAGCAACCATGGAACTGAGTTTTATATTTCATTTCTTTTGAATTAATTTGAATTCAAGTGAGTCGCTACATATTGGAGTCTATGGCTCTAGCTTTGCAGCTGACCAGGCGTGTGACCTTGGCATGAATCACCTGACTTTTCTGAGCCCCGTTTATATGATTAAGAGATTGGACTAAGTAATCATAATCTTAAATGGTTTTTCATTTCTAACATTCTAGGATTCAAGATTATTTTATGCATGATTTAAAAGAAATGAATGCATTTTTCTTATAAAGGAATTTCTCAGCTTCCACAGAGGTTCAGAAAGAGTAACTTGCCCAGGGTCACACAGCGCTGAATGCCAGGCTCTGGATTCTCTGCTGTTTTGAAAGCCCTGCATTTCCTCCAGCACCTTTTACCTCTGGTTTCCCCGCTGCCCAGCCTCGGAAAGGGTCTCAGAGTAGGAGACCCTGACCCCACAGGCTTCTATCCTGGAGCCAGAACCTACCCAGAGTGGGCCCCAGACTTGACCTTGCTGCAGACAGAACATGCTCGGTCCCCACACCCTCACCAGGGGCCCAAGCATCTCTGCAGGACTTCTGTGCAGGACACCTCCCCTGCTGCTGCCACCCTGCTGGGAACCCTCGGCATCCCCGGAGCACTGCACTGTGGTTCTGATTGACTAGCAGCACAGAGACTGACGTCCAAGTACAATCCCCACACCTTCAAGGGGTGCGTGTGTGTGTGTGTGTGTGTGTGTGTGTGTGTGCGCGTGTGTGTGCATGTGTCTCCAGGCAAGAAGGAGATGGGAGCTGAATACTTCAGTCGCTATTCACCTGGCCTTTAGAAAAATGTCTGGCAGGTTTTAAAAAGATGGGGGTTTTCACTAAAAGCAGATGAGAAGCTGCATCGTGGTGACTGGGAAGAACACTGATTCTCATGTGCCAGCCGTGGCTGGTGTGTCCTCGCTGGGGGCCGGCCAGCTCCCCAAGTGTTGCACATTCTGTAGGCAAATTGAGGAGAGGCGTGATTTGAAGGACTTCAGCTTCGGGGAAATCCACCTGATAATTTCACATCCTCTTATTACCCTAGGCAAGGCTTTCATTTGAATGTGTCCTCATTTTGGGGTACAGGGTTTTTTGCCTGGGCTGTTGTTTTCATTTTTAAACTCTTAGAAACCTCAGCAGAATCTAGTTTCTTCAGAAGGAAGGAACCGTCGGGCCCGCAGCGGGAGGTTTTCACCAGAACCCCTGTCACGGGGTTCAAGGTGGCAGGTACGCTCCTGGGGGCCAGTCCAGCCTCTGGGCCTCTGGATTCCCTCTGATGGACGCTGGCCTTGAGCTCCTTCCTCAGGCCGCCCCCATCTCCCCTTTTGTAAGACGAGTGCCTGCAGAGCAGCTCCCACTCACCTCTGTGTTCCCCCTGAGCTGAACTCCAGGTTCAGTGTGTTTGCACGTTAACCCCAAATGAGAAAGTGTCAGTGGTGTCCTTCCCATCTCATACCCCGATTCTGTGAGCTGCTGACTTCTGCAGAGACTTCTTGGGCAGTAGTTGAGGATAAAATGGTGTCCCCATTTGATTGTCTAGTTCCTGGAAAAGGCTGCACCCTAACTGAGGCTGCCCCTGGCACAACTGTCACGTAGGCAAAATTCGCTGCAGGCACCAGCCCACTTCCTCTTACCACCCTCCTCTAAGTCAAACCTACTGCTCCAGCTTCCTTTTCCCAGGGCCTGGCTCTCAGCATGCTGCGGGTCAGCCGGCTCCCAGGGGCCGCTGATCAGCCCTGAGGTCCCCACCCCCGGGCTGAGCCTTTTAGCTGCAACTTACACTCCCCAAAAGCTGCTGCGGGTTCCCAGGGGCAGAGACTGGGGAGGGGCTGGGCTAAATGGAATACATGGAAATGGGGGGCAGGGAGCAAGAGTTTGCGCCCAGTAAATTAGGCTCTGAGATCTGGCAGATCAGCGAGCTGGGCGCATTGCTTTGCATTAAGTTTCCTCAAGGGTAAAATGGGACGCAGGTCGCTTCCTCAAGGGCTCGCTGTGATGCTTAAATGAGGTACATGTGCAAAGTGGCCTGGTACACAGAGCTCCCCACGAATATTAAAAACTGAGCTCTGAGGAGCAGGGGTGAGGTCCGTCTCATGCACAGAGCAGCCTGCACAGAGCCTTGATGAAGTAGATGTTCACGGGCTGATTTGGAATGAATGGAGGAGGCACAGATGAAGGGGTGCCTTTGGCTCATATGTGGGGAGGGGGCTCCCAGGGTGACTGCCTGACTTGAGGGGGTCTGTCTCTGCGGGTCCCAGAGATAGACCCCCATGTGGTGAGGAGGTGGCTCTTGCTCGTGGTAGCAATCCTGCCATTGTCCCGGTTTCTCTGTGGCCAGAAATGGGGCAGCCATGATGGATTTTTGAGGCTGGTATAAAAAAAAATGTGGCAAGGATTGAACAATAGACAACCTTCACATCTCCGAAGAGGCCAGAGGCTCATGAGGATAGGGTGGCGCAGGGTGTGTGGGAAGTCAGTTCTGTAGAACGACAGACCTGAATAAAATCCTCCAGAAAGACCAGCTCAGCGTCCTGGGGCGTGAGCTCAGACCTCCCTGGGCCTGGAGGCAAAGCTGGAAGGGAGGGCCCCGCGTAGGGCGAGAGGAAGGCTCTGGCTGCACCCACGTGCTGTGGCCGATGCTTGCCTCCCCTTGGAGTCTCCGGGCTGGAGGTCTGCCATCTCGG
The DNA here is from genome assembly GCA_004026885.1 of Lyroderma lyra. NCBI lineage: Eukaryota > Metazoa > Chordata > Mammalia > Chiroptera > Megadermatidae > Lyroderma > Lyroderma lyra. Next base: position 20,433 of record PVJL010003882.1, read on the forward strand.
AGTCTGGTGTCAGGGAGGCCATGGGGCTGGTTCTTGCTGCGTGAAGCCGGTGGTGGCCACTCCTCAGCTCTCCTGTTCCTGAACGCCTGACCCCCTCCCCTCCACATGCCCCTAGCCAGGGCCGCTGCAGGCTGTGGTCCTGACCCGAGTCACCAGAACCCATGCCCTGCTCACCTTTGCCCCCTCACAGGAATTGGGTTCAGTTTCCCTCCTTGACCTCCAATCTACACACCCATCAGAGGTGTTGGGGGTGAAAAGTTCGCTTTTGAACAGTTGACAACAGACACGTAGCCGCAGAAAAGGGAGCAGTCAAGAAGTAATTTTTAAACGAATCGTGGTAGTGACATGTGTCCTTGAGAACTGACTCTGGATAATTTCACTGTAGCCAAGAGATGCATGTATTATACTCGGGGTGGGGTGGGGGTGTCGCCAATTGTTCGCAGAAAATCCGCCTTCTTTTCTATGGTAGATATCATCTCTTCACCACTTCTTCGGTAGCCAGGAGGGTAGCCAGTCTGGGCTATCTCAGTGTCTTCTGTCTTCTGCGTGTTTCCTCTCCCGCCCCCAGCTGCTCTCACAAATGGCATCTGGGGGCTTTGAGACCTGGTGTCAGCTGGGAAGGGGGGTCTGGGACCCTCAGTGAGCTCTGCTGCAGAGTGGCTGGGCTGGCCTGGCTTCCAGAATGTTCGACAATAGAGAGGAGTCGTTGGCCCCATTTGACCTTTTGGGGAGCCATGCTGGCATAAAATGCTGTCCCTCTGATGGGCCTATTTGGGCTGATCTATCCCCAGGCCTCTGACAGGCCACCACGCGTGAGGACATGCAAGGGACCCACGGGTGCCGCTTCGCGCTCCCCTATCAGCCACTCCCCTCCACAGCAGCTCTGCAGCCCTGTGGGATGTGGCGCCCCATGAAACCATGATTTCTGAGCCTTTGGCCTCCTCTTCACACCCATCATCTCCCCTCCCATTGTGTCTCAGCCAGGTGGAGCAGGCATGGGGGGTGCAGGGGTAGGCAGCCTATGAGTGACCCCTCCTCATTCTCCCTCCCGCGCCTCTCTTTTGTCAACTTGTGCTGAGGAGGAAGAGACTAGTTTTTCACTTCCTCTTCCTTTTTTTTTTTTTAAACCACAGAGATCCCCATTGATATTTTCTCCTTATTGTTTGCATAGGCCTCACAGCTCAGCCTCAATGACCAAAGGGCTATTTTCTGTAAACTGGAAAACATGACAGATCTAGGCCGCAAGGCCTGGCTCCTGATGCGTTACCAGAGCTAAAGGAATTTAGGGTTCTCCTGTATCCCCGTAGAGCCTGACTTCCAATACTATTGAGGAGTGTTTCCGAAGGCCCCCTCTTTCTCTTTGCAAACCTGGGCCTATCCCAGCCCCCTCTGAGAAATCAGCAGCGGGGCCCACGCACAACAGAAAACACGATATTGAAAATCTGAAGTGTCATCCTCGTCTGGATGTGGGCCCCTGCTGTAGGCCAGGGGTCTTGGGAGGGTGTGAGCATCATGGTGACCCTTGGCTCTCTAAGAACCCCACCCTGCCTCTCCCACCTCACGTCATACAGCTCCACCTGCTGCACCCACACTGCTCTCGGTTCGGTGCTCAGACCTTTGGGTCCTAGCCCTTGCGTGAGACCCAGGGGGGGTGGCCAGGCCAGCCCAGCCCAGGTATCAGGATCTCCTCCCTTTGCGTGGGTCGCTCCTCCTCCAGCTGCTCACAAGACCAGCTTCTTCTCAGTCATTCACTTATTGAGCGCATGTTCATTGAACCCTTACCAACTGCCATGCCCTGTGTAAGCTCTGGGAATTCAGTGGGGGCCAACTGAACATCTGATCTAGAGAAGGGGAGACCCCGTTCATCCCACGGCGAGGTCACGTGAACGTTCCACCATGAAATGGGCCATGGAGGAGGAGCCTGGTGCTGTGCGGACTCCTAGCAGGGGATCTGCAGGGGCTCAGCGGGCAGGGGGTGCTTTCCCAATGAAGTGGAGAAGCAGCTGAGACCTGCAGGTGGCAGCTGAGACCTGCAGGCGGCAGCTGAGACCTGCAGGCGGCAGCTGAGACCTGCAGGCGGCAGCTGAGATGCAGGTGGAGGGCAGTGGCCTGGCTGAGAGCAGGCAGGTAGCCGGCGCGAGGCTCTGTGGTGTGAATGGAGGAAGGCGCGTGGCCTGGGCAAGGGCTGCCGGAGGTGCCGGTGGCCGGGCTGGAGGCACTGAGCAGAGAGCCATCTCATCTGGAGGCCAGGCTGTGTCCATCCACAGCTAAGTCCAGTTGATTTTGCCTTTTCCACATCTCAAATCTGCCCACTTGCCTCCGCCCCCAGCAAAACAGCACTGACCTCCACTGACTAAGTCTGAGGGGTGTTTTCAGCTTTCATTGGTCCCTTGCAGCCTCCTTCCCCGTGGATTCCATGGTGCAGCCCTCTTCTGGTCGTGGCAGAGCCTCCTTCTGTAAGATCGTCCTCCCCTACCCGTAAGCAGCTGCTGACTTCCGGAGGTCCTCCAGGTCCAGCCCTAGACCCCTCACTCTCGCTCCAGGCAATCAGGCAACAACTCCCTCCACACGGTGGCTTCGACTGTTACTTAAACACAGATGATGCACACACTTTATCACCCAGACCTGTCTCCTGGACCCCGGCTATTTATGTAACATTTCCACTTCAAGGTCACAAAGTCTCCTCTAACTCAGTTTGTGTCCACGGCCAAACTCGTGATCTTTCCCTTTAAGCCCCATCGTCCTGCAGCGTTTCCATCCAGTTATCCACCCTCTCTTAGCGTGAGAGTAATCTGCAGATGGCTACTCCTGCCCATGTCATGTTGGTCCTTATTAGCTTCAGTTAATAAGAAGATTTGGTCTAGAATCCTTGGACTGCACTCACCTGGGAGCCCAAGACCACGTACAAACTATCACAAGCTTTGTGGTTCTAGTTAAGGGGTATCTTTTGTGCAAAGGATGAACGATATTTAATATGCAGATTTGTCTGATTCCCTTTTGATTCTGAGATTGTGATCCAGGATATTTCCAGGGGAAATTATTCTTTTTGTGCTTCTACACATTCTTTGTTTTCCCATTGCAGCCATGGAAATAAAGAAGCCTTCTCTTGTCGGGGAATCCAGCTGGCTGTGGACTGGTTCAGGGACAGAGGACACACCTACATCAAAGTTTTTGTCCCATCCTGGAGGAAAGACCCACCGAGAGCTGATGCCCCTATTAGAGGTATGTTGGAGCAGATGCATGCTCAAGAGGTACTACCCCTCCCCTTCCTCAGCAGTATGCCTGATGGTTACGTACCATTATCTGTTAGCTATTTGTTTGATGATGTCTGTCTTCCTTCCTGGACTGTAAGCTCCATGAAGGCACTGACTTTGAATGTTCACTGCCATAGCCCTGACACCTAGCATAGCAACTGGCATAGAGTACGTGTTCAATAAATAGTTGTTGAACAGATGAAAGAACAAATTACTTCATCTTTTAGTGTGAGTGATTAAATTCCAAGAATAATTGTGCCTTATAACTTTTAACACTGCAAAAAGATTGTATCTGAAAGAAAACAAGAAGGGTTGCATCTGCATCCTACGCCCTCAGAGAATATCGGATCTGAAAGAGACATTCATTCAGTCCAGTGACATTTCTGAAATTTCTTAAACAAGTAGTCCAGTTTCTTCATTAAAAACAAGCAAAAGGAAACTGAGACCCAGGGAATTCTTTATTTTGAGTGCTTCTATCAGCTAGGAATATTTTCAGGTACAAATAATAGAACAGGTGGTTTCAATAAACAGGGCTTTGTTTTATGTTTGACTTTCTTATAACAATTAGTCAGATGCCAAGCCATTGTTGACATTGTTTCAGTCAAGTCAATGGTGGTAAGACTGATCTCTTGATAATTCTGGCTGATTTCTTTGACTATGTCTTTCAGCATTATTGCCAAAAGGTTTTTGTTTTTGTTTTTAAATTCTATCCATTGTTATCAGCTGCTTCCACTTCCCTTTCTGATTCTCTGTCCCTGTTTTTTAAATTAAATGCTATTATCGTCTTTTGGATGCAGTATCTTCTTGACTATTTCTATACTAATACAGACTTTTAAGAAGTTTTCTCTTAAGTTTCACAAATTATTTTTCTGTTCTTTATTTATCTCTCTCTTTCCTTTTGCCCTGTTAGGTCTTCTTCTCAACAGTCTGGTGACCCTTTGGTCGTCAGTTAATAAAGAACCAGATTGTTTAAATATAAAATCCACGCGATTGCTGTGGGTTTTTTCTCCTCGCAGGTGGATCTTCCCCTGATCGGTAGGGCTGAGCACTGGTGCTGGCTGGTAGGTCTCACTTCACACGCGTGCTGGAGCAGGCAGGCAGCGGGCCACGTCCGCCCACCACACATCAGGGCCACAACGATGCTGTTTTACTCCGGGAGGTCAAAGGCTACATGGGAACCTCCTCGCCCCAGTTATCGCTTTGCTTTCCTTACAGTGATCAGGGAAGGGGTGGATGCGGCTGCCCCACGAGTAGCCCTTCCGTTAGCCATCCCGACTTCTGCCGACTTGCCTCCGTGTGCCTGGAGCGTGGGGACTTTTCTGGGAAAATGGCTCCCCGCCCGCTTCTGCACACATTCTCCTCTGCAGCTTCCTGATGCACTGTAGGGGCTGTGTCATCCTTTCTGCTTTCTGTCTTCCTGGAATTTGTCAGAATCTTGGGGTTTCTGCTGTCCCCAAGGCCATTTTTCACGTGATTGGGGATATCCTCCCCTTTTTGTTCTTCTTTACTGCCGTGTCACTGGGAGTATACTCGTGTTCAGGTTTCCATCATGAACCGATTACCCCAAATTATTCTTTAGGGTCTGAACGTGAAGAATGGTTGCTTTCAACAGGTGTGTAATATTTATATCCAGTATGGGTAAAAAGTAGGGAAATCATTTTGGGGTAGGGAAGGAATTTTTAAACAAGCCACAACAAGTGCAAATTTATGGGAGAGAGTCATAAATTTGACTACATTAAAATAAAAGCCTTTGTTTATTGGAGAATACCATAAAAACAAAACAAAACAAAAAGATGAGCCTCAAATGCAGAGGGGCTAAATATCACAAATTCCTGATGAAGAATTGCTGTCCAGAATCTATAGAGAACTTCTAGAAATTAATAAGATAAGGACAGAGGATGAACAGAAAGATGAGCTAATAAGCACAAATAGGTATTTCACAGAAGAGAACACAGAAGTGGCCAATAAGCACATGCAAAGATGCTCAATCTCATTAGTAACCAGAGAAATGCAAAATAAACCACACCTTACACCTGCCAGGTTGGCACAAGTTCAAAAACTTGAAAATGCCAAGTGTTGGCAAAGTTTCTTAAATGCTATCTTGGGAAGTAACTTGTTCTAACCACCTTGGCAAACAACTTGGCATTGTCTTACAAAGTGCCTTTCCCTACAACTCAGCCGTATGACCCTGAGAGATACACCCTGGAGGAACTCCTGTCCTTCTGCACGTGGAGACTTACATGCAAAACTGAGAGCCATCTCGACATGGCCAATCCTCACCAACACAATGTTACATAAACAAAGCAAGTTGCACACGAGTATGTACAGTGTGATGCTATTTGTATAAAGTCTAGAAGTTCATAATCACATTGAACATAGTCCTCTGAGGGGGTGGTACATACATCTCCATTTAAAAATATGAAAGCAAGGGAATTATGAACACAGCTCAAAGAATTGGATCCTCTTATGGGGCATGAACAGAGAAGCAATGTGGGAGGGGCAATGCGGACTTCGTGGGCCACATACGTGCTATATTAAAAAATTATTTTTTGTACTATGTATGCATTATGGGCTTTTTTTAAAGTCTGGAAACTATGTCACATAGCAAGAGACTTGGAGTCGAGGGAGGAAACGATTTGTGAAGCATATGCTAACAGTCTTCCAAGTTCAGAGCAGCTGTTTTGTGTGGAAGGGATCTCTTTTGTGTGTCTCCAAAGGCAAAACTAAGGTAAAAGAGTAAACCTTCCAGGGGCGTGGAATTTAGCTCCCGATGAGCCTTTGTAACATTTGTACCACCTGGCCCACGTTCACTTCCTCACCAGCCTTGAGTTTAGCCAGCTTACTTGCAGATACTGTGAAGCAGGTGCTGGAGTTATTATCGTTGTTTTAAAAACACAAACACTGACATTCAGAGAAGGGTGGAGTACCCGAGAGCTGGGGCTAAGACCAGAATCCAGGCTGTAGATTCTTAGTCCTGGATTCCTCCTGTGACATTCTCCTGTCCCTCAGAGCTGTCCGTTATGAGATGCTCCATCCTGAAGGTGTCCTAAGCAGATTCCTTTATCATGGGGAAGATGGACAGTGACTCCCAGCTAAGGACCCATGCAGGAACATTCCAGGTGGATGGATGCAAGGCTCCTAGTAATTCTAAAGGCATTGCCAGGATTGCAGTTAAAACATAGATGTCTTTCCCCAGAAAATGGCCTCTTGGGTCTAAAGTGACTCCCTTGTTGGGTACCATATTATGGATTCTTGTCATGACATAGGCAGGACGGAAGCCAAGAGCTCCCTTGACTTTGAGCAGCTATTCTCAAGCCCTCCCCACTCATCTGACGGGCTGGGGGAGGAGGGAATTGGCTCAGATGGGATTCCTGAGCTGCCAAACGTGCTCAGTGACCTTAGGGTGGTCCTGAGGGGTGGGGAGTCCTGAGAAAGCCACTACATGCCATCTCCTGCCCGCCCCGTGGCCCCCAGAGCAGCACGTGCTGGAGGAGCTGGAGCGGCAGGCCGTGCTCGTGTACACCCCGTCCCGCAAGGTGAACGGCAAGCGCGTCGTCTGCTATGACGACCGCTACATCGTGAAGGTGGCCTACGAGTGGGACGGCATCATCGTCTCCAATGACAACTACCGTGACCTGCAGAGCGAGAACCCCGAGTGGAAGTGGTTCATCGAGCAGAGGCTGCTCATGTTCTCCTTCGTCAATGACCGGTATGTGGTGGCCAAGGGGGACCTGGCACGGGCGGGTAGGGGTTGACTGGCAGAAAGTCACTCCCACTAGCCTGGGCCAGCGGGGCTTGCAGTCAGGGGTACACCACACCGGAAGCGAGGGACCCCCGGCCGGTCTGAGGGGGCCCTCTCTGCTCCCCGAGGCTGCAGTCTGTCCCTGTTCCTCTGGATCTACTTACTCTCTTTTGTGACCACCTTTTCCCAACAAGGCTGTTTTGCCCCCACTGTCCAGGCCCTTTCTGTTCCCATGTCCACATCTAGCTGACCCCGCACAGGGCCAAGCATGGGCTTGGGGCTCCGTAAACTTTCAGTTTTATTTTTTTTTATTTTTATTTTATTTTTATTTTTATTTTTTTTATTTTTTATTTTTTTGCATTTTGGTATGTGGGTAGCTCCCTGGCTGGGAATCGAACCCAGGCCGCAGCGCTGACAGCACCAGCGCCCGATGCCTTAAGACACTACACCATCAGGGAACTCCCTCAGTTTTATTTTTAAAGAATTTCATGCTTTAAATAAGAGCACTAGCACACTCACGGGGGAAATCTGAACTTTGTTGCCCTTCCTTTCACTTATTTTATGTTTTTAAAAGAAGTTTCGAGTTATGTTGGTGGGGGGGGGTGGACAACATCATCTTTGGGCCTGAGCAGGTCTTGGAACTGACTCTGTCTCAATAGCTTTGGGATGAAATTGTCTAGAGACTCCGGTTGGTTCACGTATCCCCTGCATTGGTTCCCCTCGGTTAGGTTCACCCTGGGCCCCAGCTGGGGGCTGTCAGGGTCACAGGCACAAACCCCCTGGCAGGTGCTGGGAGAGGGCCCCTCTCCTGAGCTGCGCTGGAGGAAGCGATGGCTGGCCCAGGGCAGTGTGCTCAGGCGTGCCGAGGACAGAGGCGGCGCGGCTCTGAGACCAGCATGGGGTGGGCACAGCAGCTGGGACTGCACTCCCACTTCAACTTCTGGTCCTCATTCTGGGCTCCCCGACTGGGATTTGGGGATGTGGTTTGACACAAGCTCCCCACCTCTGTGAGGGCACATCACAGGCACCCAATTACCAGTTGTGGATGAGTGAGGGAGGGAGGGAGTGGCCACAGCCCCAGGGAAGGGAGGATGCGGACCGAGGAGGAAGCACATCAGCTGGGTCTGGCCACTTGCTCAGAGCAGTCGAGATCCTGACGCCACAGACCAGGAGGAGCTGGGGCTTTGGGAGGCAGGAGGTGAGGTTTTGAACTGAAGCACTGCACTTTACAGGCCGTGGGTCGTGGGGAAATCACTCAAGCTCCCTGACCTGCATGTTCTTTACCTGAATTGACCGCACATGGATCAATCATACTTAACGTCTGAGATGGTTGTGAGCACTAGAGAGAATTGTACTGTTATTCCCAGGCCACACATGTGCCTCCAGGGGACCCTGTTACTCCCACTACCCCCTGCCCCCAGCCCTGGAGGTGGCAGTGCTCTCCTAAGCTGCAAGGCGCATGCTCACAGCAGCTACCCTGCAGTGGCCCCCATGGTCATTTCACATCCTCAAGGCCAGCGTCTCCCTCTATCGGGCTTTGGCCTGAAGAAATCTGGCAAGTCTGGTAACTGTGGGTTCCAGAAAACACTCACTGAGGTCTGACGGGTCATGGCTGCTTCGGGCCTAGCGACAGCCTGGGGCCCAGGCCAAGTCCTTTTGATACACTGGCCCCTGCTGAGGGCCTGCTGGAAGGTCCCCCAGCTGCCAAGAGGCAGGGCTTGCCCGCCTGCCCATAGGCGAGGATGCCCACCCCGGCGCCCCGGCATGTCCGCAGGGCCCTCCTGGCACCGCTCGCAGCCCCGGGGCTGGGAGAGCGCAGGCGGCGAAGCCTTTGGGAACTTTTAATAACCGCAATGGGCGGCTCCCCAGATGCTTGGTCAGGGCCCAGCTCTGAGAAGCTGGCTGTGTGGCTGGGATCTGAACTATGGGGGCTGCCGGGCCAGCGATGGCCCAGCTCTGGGCCAGCCCGGTATAAAAACATTTAGCATCCACAACCCCGCCAGTGGAACCTTTGTGGGCCCGGAAGTGCCTCCCGGGAAGGAAAGTGTTCATATCAAAGAGTGGGGCGCTGACGGAGGGGGAGTTCCTTCCGAGTAGTGCTGTTTCCCCTCTGAGCCATGGGCACCCTGGAGATGCAGTCCCTTCCTTGCTAAACTTAAAGCCTGGGAGAAGGGAAACGGCAGGCGGGAGGCAGAGTGGTGTCTGAGGACCTGGCGGGGGTCAGGCAGCCCCGGGAGCGGAGACCACGCCCACCCGGAGCCCCGGTTTACAGAGGAGGGTGGGGCCTGTACAGAGATCTCTGTGCAGGCTGCACCGGGGATCCGCTGCTTCCCTGACTCACCGACTGGCGTCTCAAACTCCCTGTTACTGTTTATCCTCACCCTGTGTGTGCCCAGAGCTGTGGGGTAACTGCAGAAATGGGATGTGAGCCTCGGGGAGCTCAGAGGAGGTGGGCTGCTCTTTGGAGGCCCACGGAGGGCTTGGACCTTCTGTTGAAAACAACCGGAAGGCAGCTTAGAGGCACTTTCAGACTAGGACCCAATCATGCTTCCATCTATCTGAGTGGGAAGAAGCCCCCTGGGTGTTGTTGAAATGCTGATTCCTGAACAGCTTGAGATTCTGATTAAGCAGGTCTGGTGGGAAGTAGGGGCCTGCATCCGGGAAAAGGTGGCTAGGTGATTCTGGGACTGCTGGCTTGAACCTCAGCAGGAGGGAGTCTGGGAGGAGGCACAAGGGCTGACCTCCCAGGATCCATGCTGTGGCCCCCGGGGGTTCAGTGAGAAGGAAGGGGCGGGCTGCGTTAACATGCTGTGACATGCTGGGTGCAGGAAGAGCCCCGGAAGGTGAGCTGAGGCCATTCCCTGACTGGGTGCTCGCCATACAGGTGCCACTGTCCGGTCCCTGTGGGTCTTGCAGTGCCCCCCCCCCCCCGCTTATTTTCCAGGTTCATGCCCCCTGATGACCCCCTGGGCCGCCGGGGACCTACCCTGAGCAACTTCCTGAGCAGGAAGCAGAAACCCCCGGAGCCATCCTGGCAGCACTGCCCCTACGGTGGGTAGCACCCCACGCCTCAGGGACCCTGCCTAGGGCCTTGTGTCTGGACGGCAGCTTCTTGACAGGGTTATTGTCAGGATGAACTGACATCTGGGCCTCCGGCTGCATGGAAGCATGTGGGGGCTGGATGCAAGGGTCACACACAGAGCAAAGCCAGGTCCAGGAGGGAGGGAGGCTTTGTGCTCCCCTAAGTTCCCCTTTCTCAGTCCTTTCACCTGGCGCCCCGCCCCCCACCCATGCCCTTACTGACATTGACCAGTGCTACCCTGTGAGAGTAAGGACTTTTATCCAATGCCCTCCAGGAGCCAGCCCTCTAACCAGCTCTCATTAACTTGCTTTGCAAGTTATCCAATGTCCCGAGGCCTTTTTGTTTGTTTGCTGCTGCCTATAGACACTTAAAAAGCCTGAGGTGATCAGCAGTCATTTCTTGTTAGAATTAAGGTGACACACATTTAGGTTAACTCATCCTGCTCACTTTCACTCTCAAAAGAGCCTGAGTTTGGATGATAAAGTATTTGACCACCTCTGCATGGAGAGGGCAATGGTTAGCACACGGAAGTAGACAATGGTGGAAACTGAGGCAGCACTGGAGGCACAACCTTAGGCCATGAGCACTCACTGCCCCCACCCCCTGCCCTCCAAGCTTGGCTCTATCTATAGGGTTCCTGGGGCAGTGGAGGCTGAAGGTCATTGGGAGGAGGGATTTGGTCTCAGTCCCAGGCCAAAGGGAATTCCCAGACGGGCACTTACCTGTCAGACACGAGTTGCTGTGCCCCCGCGCTCCACACCACAAGGGTGAGGGTGCTGCTCCCCAGCGCACTTCGTCCCAGCTCGTCCCTCCCCAGTCAGTCCTGTAAGTCTCCGGCCGGCGGCCTTCCGTGAGGCACCTCCGGGGAGAAAGGCTTCAGGGCGGGCCATGCCTGGACGGCACAGGACCCGCACAGCCTCTGACCCAGCGCTCTCTCCCCGCTGCCCCTTCTAGGCAAGAAATGCACCTACGGCATCAAGTGCAAGTTCTACCACCCGGAGAGGCCGCACCACGCGCAGCTGGCGGTGGCCGACGAGCTTCGAGCGCAAACGCGGACCTGGCGGGGCGCGGGCGCCGACGAGGAGCGGCCGAGGGCCCGGGCGGAGCAGGGCGGCTCCCGGGGCGCCCGGGCCACAGCCTGGCCCGGCCCCCGGGAGTCCCGTGCGCACAGCCTGCCCCCAGCGCGGCCGCCGGCCGACGTGGCGGGCCTCGAGGGTGGCCTCTCGCGGCTCACCTTCAGCGATGACCCGGGGCTCCTCGGCGCGCCCCCTCCCGACCCCGGCTGCGGCCTCACACCCCGGCCGCGCTGTCCCGACTGGGTGGCGCCTGGGGCTTCGCTGTCCCTGCCAGCCCTACCCGGACTCCCGAGCCCCCAGAAGCCATCGGGCTCGCTGGTCCGGCCGGGGACTGGGGACTGTCCCGGGGACACGCAGAGTGACCTGCTCTCCCAGCGAAGGCCGCCCGCCGACCCGTGCGCCCTCCCGCGCGGAGCCGCCCGGATCCCGGGGCGCTCGGCCTGGGCAGAAGTGGGCTGGGGCGATGGCGCCTGTTGGGGTCCTTTGGGGTCAGCTCCCCGGGCTGTGGCCGACGAGGGGGACGAGCGCGCTCGGGCGCGCACCGCGCTCTGCAGCATCTTCCCGCCCCACCAGGTGGACAGTGTCATGACCCTATTCCCCACACTCTCCGACGTCACCAGGCTCATCCTTCTCATCCAGAGATTCCAGAGGTTTGGTGCGTCCGTGGGAAACCCCTGAGGAGCAAGGACAAGCCACGGCCAGTGACTTCCCAGGCTTGCCTTGCAACTTGGCTGGCCGGCAGGGGGTCACAGCCTGCACCTAGGTGGGCCCACGTGTGGGACTCCCTTGTCTTTAAAGGTGGTTAGGGAAGCCAACCTCCGCACCTTCAGCCCGTGCCTTAGTGGCACTTAGTGACCCTCGCTGACCACGTAGGGCTGCCCCTGGAGGGCTGTGTTCTGCTGACCAAGGTTGGCTACACCTGTGGAAGGTGATTTCTCCTGTCTCCGAGACTCGAAGTCCTCCTAGGTTCCAAGGATTTGTCTGGAACACTCCATGGCTGTTTTTGTCAAGCTGCAGCTGGGATCCACAAGTGGATCCCAAGATGGATTTCGTGGGTCACACCAGAAATGGAGTGGAAAAGAAAATCTCAGAGCATACCTCACACCAGCAGGCTAAGTACATTGTTAGCTACACATGTGTACGCCCTTGTACTCTTGGTAGCCACGTAAATTTAATGTGGGTCATGGGCAAAAATTCGAGAAATCCTGGGAAATGGCCTTGAATTTCATTGCATCAAATCATGTTTGAAATTGTGTGTAGCCAGTTAGTTGGCCAGTGGAGGTTTGGGCATCTGAGGATTTCAGATGAGCTGTTTCTATGCTAGACTCATGAGGCCAGCACAGAGTTCTAGCCTTGATATATGGGCTCCTCTTGTCCTTTTGAAGGTGTGTGGCTCTGCTGGTCTGTGGAGGTGTGGGAGGGGCACATTGTCCTAAGGTCCTGCCTGCGAGCCTTCATCCCCTTCACACAACACATACACAGACATGTACACACAGACACAGACACATACCCACCACACACACGCTTTGACTCTGCTAGGTGCTCCAGTACAGGCTGTCTACTGGCCGTGGCGTCTAAGCCACCCACCGTAGAGGCTAGTGATTCAGGACTTTTGTTTAGAAAACTCCAGGTGGGTCAGAGGTGCACTGGGATGAGCCTCAGTCAGGGAGGTGTGTTGCCACCTTCCACCGTTGCTGTTTTTTCCCAGCCAGCTACTGCTTTGGGCCTACCCATTTGCAATGGACAAGAAATTACAGGATGCTGCCAGAGCATGGACCTTGTGTCCTCAGGCATCTCCGGGTGGCATCCACCCATGCACTCTGGGTTACGAATCCAGCTCTGCAGGTCTTGGCTGGTTTGTTCATGAGGGGCCTTGGTGGCTTGGCCAGGGCACAGAGTGTGAGGCATGTCCCGATGGAAAATCATCTGCCAACCCCTGCAAGCTTCCTGTGGACTGGCAAGTGCAGGGGGAAGCTCTTCTCAGCGCGTTACTTGGCTGCGTTGCTGGCACAGCCCAGGGTGCACCCTGGCAGCCTCCGCTCCTGGCCATCTACTTCGTGGCAAATGCTGCCACTGGAGGAGATACAGCGACGTGTCTGCCTGTGGTCCCGCCCATCTTTTTAAACCAGATTCTTAGCATGGCTTCGGCCAGATCTGTCCCTCACTGCCCCCGCTCCCCCCACCAAAAACGAGGACACTGCACTGACAATTGTACCTTATTATTTTGGGACCTCAGTCCTGAAGAGGACTAGCTCTTTCTAGATAAACTGGACTTCCCTCTTGGCGTTTTTAATTTTTTTCTTCTTTTGACAAGACAAGCTTTATGTTAGAGCTGCTTTGTCTCTTGGGTCTGTCTCTTGACATGGAATCATTGCACTGCTGATTTACACTTGGAAATGGTGAACCTGCTTCCTTGGAGGACAAGTTGGAGTTTTAGTAAGCTGTAAAGCTATTTTATTGGGTTCACTGTGAGGAAGACAAGCACGAAAACAAGTGAAGAAAGCAGCAGCACATTTCGTTGTGATCCCCTTTGGAATTTTTTCCAAAGTCTTAGTATGTCTTTGTGACACAAAACATGGATGGGACGGGTGGGTGAAATTTTCCTAGTTGCATAGCTGTTACTGTGCTCCAAAAATAAATCATTTTTACCCACGCCTAGACTCTTTAACTGTCAAATTGTGTAGCAGTTTCTCTCCTGCCGGCTTTTCGGCCGGGCTGGTTTTTTCATGTTAACTATGGTGGGTGTGAAGACGGAGGGTATTTTATGGCTGCTTTGATCAGTGTCATTCCACCTTGACTGGGAGGAGGTGAGGGGGCTGGAATCCATCTTTCCCACTAGACGCAGCGACGCCTAAGGCGAGGACATGTCTTTGCTGGCTGTTCAGCGGGCCGTTCTCAAGGACACAGGCTGCCTACCTGTTTGCTAGACCTTTAAAGTTCTCGTTGGGGATCCATGAAGCAGTCCAAGAGCTGCTTTTCCTGTGGAAACCTGCAGCAGAGTCCTTGATTGCTTAAACCTGGGGAGCCCAGTGCTGCAGCGCGGTTGTACCTGAGCTGCTGTCCCAAGGCCTCTGGAAGGTGGCTTGAGGCAGAATTTGCAGAGTGTTGGGGATTGAGGGGTAGAAGCAGAGAGGCCATTTGTGTCGGCATTGTTCCAGATAAAATGCATCCCAGCTCTCGGGAGTTCCCTGATGGTGTAGTGGCTTAAGGCTTCGGCGCTGGCGCTGTCAGCACTGCGGCCTGGGTTCGATTCCCAGTCAGGGAGCTACCCACATACCAAAAAGCAAAAGCAAAAAAAAAAAAAAAATAAATAAAATAAAATAAAATAAAATAAAATGCATCCCAGCTCTCAGGAAAAATGAGCTGACTGCCAGCTGGCCCGGGTATGGCTACCTGTCCCGGGGAGAAAAAGCCCTCTGGTGGGGGAGAAGAGGGTAAGGGGGTGGGGGAGGGGAGGAGGCTTTAAAGCATGGGGAATGGGGGAGGGGGCTCTGGGAACCGGAGCAATTATTGGGATCACAAACCCCACTATGAAAGAGTGAGTGCATGGAACCAGGACCAGCTACATAACTCGTAGGCTCTGTGCAGAATTCAAATGCAGGGCCCCTTGTTCAAGTGATCAAGCATTTCTAGACGGTGGCAGCAGGGCATTCAACGGGCTCCTAATTGTAGGGCCCTAGGCACCTGCGCAGGTCACAGCCCATGGAGCCGACCTGGGTGCGATTACCTAAAAGACAAGCAAGAGAACATTCTCCATACCGAGTGTGTTTGTAACGACCCCCTGCGTGAAAGAAGTCGGAGCCGAGGTGAGCCACCTGCACTTTATAGCTGGGAGGGGTCACCTCGGGCCTCGCCTTCGGGGCCTGCCCACTGAATCTGCCTGGGGACTGAGCGGGCCTTCTTGGCCTTCCTGCCCACCTCTGATGCAAGAAGCTGAAAAGGAGAAGTCGAGGGGCTTCGGCAAACCGCACCGCACACTGAATACTCACTTCCAAATGGGCATGAGACGTCGGTGGGGGTAGCTCTAACCAGGCAGCAAGTGCACTGGTTTGTATGAGGCACAGCTTTAGGTTACAAGCATAGCTCACCAACCCACAGGCAGGAGGCCGGGGTGAAGGGTGGAGGCGGCTGCGGGGCTAGCGGGAATTAGGGGCTTAAACCCTGTCAGGACTGTCTCATCTCTTTTCTTCTGCACGTGGGATTATCCTCTCTTTCTAAGAATTTCCCTACATAATGACACACATTCTGTAGGCAGAATGAGGCACATGCCCTTCTAGTGAACAGACTCCAGAGGCAGTCTCAGAAAAATCCTGGGGAGAGTTCTGATTGGCTGGCTTGGATCATGTGCCCACCCCTGGACCAATCACTGTGAGATACTACCATTGATCCAGCGGGGTGTCATGCCCAGGCCTCTGGCTGAGATGAGGGCATATATGGTGAACCTCCATAGTTGGTGGGAGTGGGGTGGGGGTTGGTGGGGACGGTGAGCAATTTCATCAAGGAAGTGAGGACAGTGTCCAGGCAGACAAAACAAATGCCCACAATGATGTTCAAATCTGGGGACTGTGCCAGGATTTAGGATGGCCCCACCTACGTCCACCTGCAGCTCAGGTGGTATTGGAGAAAGGAGCTGCTGTGTTTTCCCTGAATCAGGAGAAGCCTGTCTGACATGGGCCAAACAAAGCAGCCATCTCCCCACCTCACTAAGCACTTATTTCCCTGGTTCTTTAGCTTTAACTCACCGTTTTCCTAATCCAAAGTCTTAATCGCTTTTTTGATCAATTTTCTCTGGCTCCTCACCCTGAGCAACAGACTGTCCTCCATGGATAATTACTCCAAAACTTGTAACTCATGTCTCCAGCTTGCTGATTACAATCACCTCAGGCCAGCACCCCTTCCAGGCCTTTCTGGACTGAAGCAGGGGATAACACCTGAATGACCAGTTAGGCCAGAAGTCAACAGGCCGCAGGCTCAACGGACTTTCCACCTCGAAACCACCCAGTGACAGGGCTTTGAGAACTATTTCTTAGGTCAGTGCTTTCTGAACTATTAATTGAATCAGTTTCTCCTTCTCTAGGGCCCATCAGGATATAAGTGATACCTCAACAAGCCTTCCAGCCTATCTCGACCAAAGTCAACATGGGGGATCTCGAGACCCCTTCCCCTTTTAGATCAGAAAGGGTGAGAGCTCCGTGGATCCCCAATAGGTAGGGACAATGACCGTTCTCAGCAGGAAGCAGATACAGAAGATGAGACCTTCAGTCCCTCAGCTTCCCATGGAGATTTGTGGGGATCACGCCTCTCAAGAGAAAGTGAGGAAGGCAGATAGCATAGGGGTGGATCTCAGGACCCCACCCATGAGACTCACCCTGCTGGAATAGTCACCGCCTTGATGCCACTCTTTCCCTAGCAATCCCTGCCCCAGGCTAGGCAGCCACAGGAGGAAGTTCCAGGCAAATACAAGGAAGTTAGAGGACACAAGAAGCCCACCAGTTTGAGCCAGTTCCTAACGCCTGCGCAGTGAGAGCTGCAACGACCTTCTTCTCACCTGGGCCTCATTATACCATCATTGTAATAACAAACACACGCCCGGAAGTTCATTAATATCATTACAACAGAGTGAACTCTGGGAAAGGACATGCGCAGTCAGAAGGCGTTATGTAATAGGCCCCTTGTCAATCAAACTTGTCAATCAAGAGACCCCACGCCCAGAGGTGTCTCCTCTGAAGACACGGAAGAAAATAAAAGCCCCAAAGCCTCGCTGACCGGGGCTCTTGAGCTATGTCCCTGCCCGAGCCGTTCCCATCTCTTTGGAGTGTACTTTCTCCTCAATAAACTGTCTCTTTGTTTCACCTCTTTACTTTTGTGTGTGTCTCATTCAGCTCTTTGAGATACCAAGAACCTGGACACCACACCGAGGAGGGCACCCCACTTTCCAGTAATGCCCCCCCTAGTAACAGCTTTCTGTGGGAGGCCGTTGGGGGGGGCCTGAGGTGTCACTGTGTTAATCTTGCCAGTCCTGGGCTTGCGGCCAGGTGAGCACTTAGATGGGAGACTGCCAAAAAGCCCTGCGAGGAGGGAGGGTCTCTTCCGAGTGAAAAGGTGACTGTCCCCTTGGACGCACTTCGGAACTGATGCCCTAGAGCGCCGAAGTCCTCAGGGTCACAGTGGCGGGGCCAGGAGCTGATGGAGGAGGGCTGGGGGCCAGGTAACCACATCAGCTACCTGTCCTCACGGAGGGATGAATGCCACACCTATCTCCACGTTCACAGACAGGAAAGGCGCTGGGTCAATGAGCAGAAAGGTACACGGGCAGGGCGCTCGGAGCCCAGGGGAGTTAGCGGAATGACAGCCCACGGCTGACTGACACTGCCGGACAGACACTCACTGACAGACACCGCCCGAGACCGCCTGAGACTGACCGGTCCTGTCTGACTGACAGAGAAACACCGACACACGCAGTGACTGAGATACTGACTGAGTGACAGTGACGGGAGGCCTGACCACGCTGACAGCATGGTCAGCACCTGGAGCTGTTGGGAGTGACCAAATAGAATTAGCAAACCACGACAGTTTTGACTTTATCTGAAGTCAAACTTACTCTTGAAAATAGTGCCCGCACGATTAAAACAGACGTTTTAACCCTTCAAAGGCCGGTTGCATCGATGCCATTCCGGATGAGGCCGCTTACAGAGGCATTTCTTACTCCTAAGGGCAGGCTGACCAGGTGCCATGTTTTAAATGAGGCAGAAAACAACGGTGCTGCCCCATTTCTACTGGTACGTAAGGTCAGCCTCGTCTCCCTGGGCTAAATGCAAGGAGTCAGTAGGCCGACCAGACGTCCTGTTTTGGGGACAGTTGTTTTCTGTCCCATTAAAAACGGGACATCTGGTCAGCCTACCTAAGGAAGAACGAGCTGAGCAGAAGCACAGCATGGAGATGAGGGGTGAGTTCTCCCAGCCCGGTCCCTTTCTCTCTCTCTGAGCCTGTCTCTAGCTCTCATTTTCTCAAAATCCCTGCTTCACCCCAAATTACCTTCTCAGCGGTCCTCTGGGCTCCATGTTTTGCTTGATGGTGATGGTTTTGCTCTCCTACCCTCCTCGATCTCTATTCCCCCACCTCGAATCTCCCCAGTCTTCAAAGCCCTCCTCTTCAGTCCTCCAAGAAGTCTGCCCTTGCCCTTCCAGCGCTCGTGAGCCATCCTGCTCCGATTGTCCTTTCCAATGCTGTCCAATTGGGGCTGAACATTTACGGACTGCCCCAGGGCACCCTTGAAATAGTTTTGCTCTGAATGGTTGTTTGCTGCTCATTACTGAACCCCTTTCTTGGATTTAGGCTTGTATTTAAGACCAGGCACATTTGGAGGCTTGGAACTGTTTTTAATCTTGTTACTCCATCAGCCTCGAGGCCAGACAGTTAGGACCAGTGAGGTTACATCACAGAAACCCAACAGTCCCGATCCCAAAGACTAAGAGCAGAATCTGTCCCCACATGGTGCTCCCAGTCCACTATTGGTTGCCTGGGGCTGTGCTTGCAGAGACCAAAGCTAAGGGAGGAAAAGAGAACATTCTCCAACGTGCACTGGCTCCTAAAGCTTCTGCACAGACATCATCGCTGCTTACAATTCCCTTCACCAAAACAAGGGAAGTGGCAACACCCAGCTCCCCAGAAAGTGCAGTCCTACTGTGTGTCTGCATATGGCAAGCATATTGGGAGAATGACACTATGACAATTTGTGGTGGACTAGAAACACTTATAGATCGAAAACCTCAAAGGAAGGGGTGAGTTAAATGAAGCATGGTGCATCCATCTAATGGAATACTGCAAGCTACTAAAATGATATTGTAGGAGGATATTAATGACATACAAATGTTAAGCATATGATGAAGTATAGAAGTAGATAAAAAACAATGTACCATATGATCTCTATTTTGTTTTGTTAAAAATGCATATTATATTTATAGAAAATAACCAAAAAAAAACTTTCTAAAATATCAACTGAATATATCTGGGTGGGGGATCCTGATTACAGGTGACATTCTCCCCCTTTTGGGCTCTGTCTATTTTTCCAAATCTTCTGCAGTTAATAACTTTAGTAATAAGCAAGAAAACCTTTCTTGCTGAACAGTGCTGCCTTTTAAGAAACAATAAACACACACGTTCATTATAGAAGAGTCAGAAAATGCAGGCAGCTTGAATTGACATCTGGTGGTACTGAAGAGCAGATCCTTCCAGACTGCTTCCCCCACATGTGTGCGTATTTAACGGAAAGAGAAGTGTCACAGTGACAGGGCTGAGGGCAGTGACACCACGGTCCCTGGGAGCCTCCTGCTGGTTCCGCTGTGACCAAAGCCCTTGCTGGCCCTGGTGCTGGGCAACCTGAGGGATGTTCAAAGGCCCTCCCGAACCCTGCACGTCTGCAGGCTGCGGTGGCTGTTTTGGGGAGACCCACGGCCTTGTGGCACCCTGGGCCACGAACACTTGCATTTGCGGTCACGGCTGCAGGGGAAAGGGCGCGGGCCTCCCCGTGGAGACCCCAGTCCTGGGGCCTCAGCCGCTTAGGAGAGGAAGGGGACGGGCACTTCCCCATTCTCTGGTTATGTTCTCAAGTTGGTGCAGTTCCAGGGACTTTCTTTTTTTTTTGTCATGTCATGTTCGAAATAACTCTTCATGATCTGTTCGGTGCAAACGCAGTTGATTTATGGCTCCGCTGCCTTTGGGTTCGGTGGCAGAGCAGTGCCCGGCCCTGGGGAGGTTTCCCTTTGCCCGAGCGACTGAGGAGCCGCCGGGCCCGGAAGGCGGCCCTGCTCCTCCCCCGGGGGCCTGACCGCCCCCCCCCCGGGGGGCCTGACCCCCCCCCCGGGGGCCTGCCCCCCCCCCCCCCGGGGGCCTGACCTCCGGGCCTCTGCCCGCCGCCTGCCGCCCTGGCTGGGGCTCAGCCACTCCCGTTCGCTGGCTTGTAACCCTTTTAAGCAGCCCCCAGGGAGCTTCCCCAGGGCGGCCTGTCGCCTGGATCTGCCGCCTGCAGCTCAGCTTCTTCCCTCTCCGGGGCGGCTGCTGCTCCTCCGCGGAGGGGCGAAGGGTTACCGGTCCTGGGGCGTCGGCTCCTCGCAGAGTCCACGCAAAGGCATGAAGGACGCGTGTGTGCAGCACGCACGAGCCTCAGAAGGATGATGCTGGGTGAAGGGAGCCGGTCAACCCAGATCCACCACGTTCGCTTCCATTTATAGAAAAGCCTAGAAAATGTAAACGGACCTCTAGTGCCCGAAAGTGGCGAAAGGTCGCCGGGAGATGGGGAAGTGGGCGGGCCGGGCGGTGACCGAGGGGCGGGAGGCAGTCTGTGCTGGTGCAAACGTCATCATGCTGATCGTCGTGGTCGTTTCATGAGTGCACACAGATGGCAGATCTCCTCGGTGCTACACTTTAAAGGGGTGCAGTTCACAGCATGTCAGTCATACCTCAGGAAAGCTCTTTAGAAGAAAACAAAACCTTCATGGAAAATGCCTTGGGGAGAACTAACTCTGGAGGGTTTGATGTGGACCGGCTTCCACGGTGAGTCCTCTGAGTTGGGTCCCAGCTTCTCCTCGTCACTTGTTTGTCGTGTATCAAGCCCAGCAGGAGGTGACCTAGCCCTGTCTGTCCCCACTGGCTGTGCTGCCCTAGTGTGGGGCGGGCTGTCTCAGCCTCAGGGTCAGGTGGGGTGGAGGTCGGTGGAGAGACCACAGGACAGCTGGGTCCTCTGCGGATCTGATTGTGGTGGCTTGTCCTGGTTGCTCCCAGACCCTCCGTCCTTGAGGCAGATCCTCTCATGGCCGGGCTGCTGGCTTCAGCGTTAGGCCGGCGCTGACCCCCATCCAGGCCCTGCTCTGTCATCTGGGGCCTTCTTCCCTGCCCCATCGTGGATACTCCAGGGGGGCAAATGCCAGAGGACAGCAGCCCCTCCCATCTCAGTCCCTGCTCCCAAAGGCCCGTATAGGAGGTCTGGGGGAGAGACCAGCAGGGGGAGACACAGCCAGCCTGGAAAATGGGAGGGTGGGGACAGGAGAAAGGGACAGCCAGGAAAACGACGCAGGAGCAAATCCCACCCTTCCCGTTGGGGCCAGGTGGCGGAGCACGGGCACTGGCGTTCACTTGGCATTGCTCCCTCATTGATTTTACACCCACTGTTTTAACCTAGTGGGTTCCAAGTCGTGGGATCTGTGAAGTCCTGGGCTGATGTGTTAGCTGTATTTTCCCTAGTACAATAAACTGCACATGCAACTAAAATGATTTCTGTAGAGATAGAAAGTAGACCAGTGGTTTCCCAGGGCTCAGGTGTGGGGTGGGGGCTGTTGAGAGAAGGTGTGGGATGGTAGTTAAAGGACAGGGAGTTTCCTTTGGGAGTGAAGAAAATGTTCTGAATCTGATCATGGTTGTTTGTACAACTTGTGACTGTACTAAACAGCGTTGAATTGTACACTTTAAAGGAGTAAATTGTATGTTGTGTGAATTACAGTTCAGTAAAGCTGTCACAAGAGCCACAAGAAAAAGAAAAGAAAGAAAGCTGGTTGATGTCACATCCGGAATCTTAGCGCCTGTCATTGGGCAATGATCTTGCTTTGGAAAGTTTCAGCTTCCCGGTCCCTCCTGGTTCTAACATCCCAGGGCTCTTGTTAAAGCTGCACCACCGGTGAGACAAGTGGGAGGGAACCGACGTGCTCAGCTTTGTCAGGTAAGTAAGTGACAGCCAGCTGTCTGGGAGCTGAAGAGGGCACAGCCTGGTCTCGCCCACGAGAGGGCGCTTGGTTGGCGATAATCTGAGTGTGGCTGTGGGCCGTGGACAGGGTTTCGGCTGTGGTTGGCTCATTTCAGGGGGTTATGCCTCATGACAGTGTTGTTACCACATCCAGGGCTACAGAAGCAGTGACCCAAGCTGCCCAAGGTCCTTCCTCATCACACCACTGGGAGAACCTCTGGGATCCAATGTTGCACCTGACAGTAGCCTCAGAGACCGTTGGACATTTCTGTGGGTATAGGGCTGACTCGGTGTCTAAAGCTACAGAAGCGAAGAAACTGGAGACACTTGAAGTCCCATAGGCAGGGCTGGGGTCCTTGGGTGACAATTACACAGGTTGCCCAGGACTGCCCCCAATTTAACAGTGAAAATCCTGCATCTTCAGGAAGCATTGCTGGCCTGCACCAACCAGACAGCTGGTCGACCCTGATACCTCACAAATTCCTGAAGGCAACTGGGTGGGCCGAACAATTCCTCCTAAAAGCCTACGAGAACAGTGTTCACCCTCTTTCTGCTCTAGTATCCACGATGACTGGAACTTCTCCCAGAGAAGAGGGGAAGAAGGTCTTGCTGAAAGTCAGGCAACCCATTTTCCAGGAACAGAAAACAAGAAGAAGCTGGACTGTAGGGAACCAGGCTCTTGGACAGGGCAGTGTGGCCACTCCAAGGCCTTGGGGAAGGGTCCACAGCTCAGGGGGGCCCAGTGGGCACTTGTATCCTTCAGCCCCTACCCTCACCTTTGAAGAGGTTAACCATCGCTGACTGTGATAGTTAATATTATGTGTCAACTTGACTAGACTCCAGGGGGCCTGAATATTTGATCAAATATTATTCTGGATGTGGCCGTGAGAGTAACATTTGAATTGGTAGACTGAGTAAAGCAGATTGCTCTCCCTGATGTAGGTGGGCCACATATAATCAGTTGATGGTCTGAATAGACCAAAAAGGCCGAGCCTCTCAGTTAAGAGTTCTTCCTGCCTGACAGCCTTCAAACTGAAACATTGGCTCTTTCTGGGGGTCAAGCCTGCTGGCTTTTGGACAGGAACTAAACCATCAGCTCTCCTGGGTTCCCAGCTTGCCAACTCACCCTGCAGATCTTAGGGCTCCTTGCCTCATAATCATGACAGCCGATTTTGTATAATATTTCTCTCTCTCATTGTTTCTCTTTCTCTGGAGAACCCTAATATACTGATGAATTTAGCTCTCTCCCTGCACTGCGCACTTAGCGGCCTTTAAACGAAGATGTTGATTTTCAGTAATTTTGAAAGACTCAGGATGGTAGAGATTTCCAGGTTGAAGCAAGCAAGCAAGCAGCCAGTTTTGTTCATGGCTTGTTATTGGGCAGACTTAGAGAACTTACATTAAAATGGCTGCAGAAGGAGAAAGGCCTGCTCATGTCATGGTGCATTGCCTATTTGGGGCACTCATTCTTATTTTATTTGTCCTGTGTGTTGTGCCAGAAATACAAGCATTATGGAGTCAGTTTTGTTCTTAGCTGCATGTATATTCTTGGACATTTCAAGACACCAAATGCCTGTAGGGAATGGGTACTAGGAGCTCTAGGATTCTGAGTGGCCCTGACATGCTATGTAGTTTAAAAACTATTCCGACACACTTATGTATGCAGCATCACTAGCCAGCTTGCTTTGAAATGGAGAAAAGTACGTGTTCTCACCTCATGCAGTCTCTAACCCCCAACTACGGAGATGTCCCTGAGATCTCACTTCAAACGTGGGTTTGAAGAATTATTTTTAAAAGGGCTTCAGTCATTGCTTTGGTCTTGTCGAGGATGCTGGGAGAAAAGTTCTGGACGCAAACCTAGGCTCCTTTATCTTCTTTGAATTGGTTTCTCGCCTTTATGGGGCG
This sequence comes from Lyroderma lyra, assembly GCA_004026885.1. Lineage (NCBI taxonomy): Eukaryota > Metazoa > Chordata > Mammalia > Chiroptera > Megadermatidae > Lyroderma > Lyroderma lyra. The sequence goes on from PVJL010003882.1 coordinate 44,227, forward strand.
TTCATCTGCTTATCCACTGCCTGGAATCCTTTCTCTTTCATGGAAGAGCCGCTGAAAGGACGCGCCACAGTGGACAGTGTTCTGCGCTGCTTCCCAGCCCTTCAAACCCCAAAGCCCATGTAAGTACCTACATTGACCATTAGGTGTCACTGTCGCACACAACATGTATCGACCTGGGCTCTAGGCAGCTGCCCAAGCTCCAAGTTGATCTGCCCTTGGCTTTCTGCTTCATTGTGGGGTTCCCAAAAGTCTAGCCGTGCCCAGCCGGAGGCCCATAACCAGTGTGTGAACAGTTGAAGATGATTATAAGATGTAGGATACTCACCTACGCTGGCACGCTGGCAATTACAGCTCTTGGTGAAGGAAGATGTTAAAAGCTATGGGTATCCAGAGCGAAAGGCAAATAAAAAAAATTTAAACATCTTTTAAATGTATTTTATTAGATCATGACAATCTTCTAATTGCTAAATCCAATACACAATCTTTAACCTTTGTGTTGTTGGACGTCTGCAGCATTTTACGCCATTATCCACTTCATCCCTCTTGAAGTTCTCTCCTGTCTTGGTTTCTTGGACTTTGTCGCCCAGTTTTTCTCCTTTCCATGAGACGTTTTCTTCTCAGCCTCCATGTGACAGTTTCTTCATCTGGGTGCCCCCTTAAATGTCCTCTCCACTCTGTAGTCTTTGGCCATTCGTCTCTTCACATACTCTCCCTGAAATGTTTTATCCATATCTTGAGCTTTGTTATCAAGAGCTTCAAAAATGTCTCCATTCTTGACATGTCTCCTAAACTCTAGTCCTTTCTATATAGATGCGTCCTGAAAATTTTCAATTAGACTCGCACACAGGAACCTCAATTTTAGCATTTCCAAATCTGAAGTGTAGCTATTTTTCTTATCAAAATCGTACATTCTTCATTCAGTCATTAGAAATACGAGGGCTGTCCGGAAAGTATCCAGCCATGTATTATTAATATGAAAAATCGAGGCATTTATGCCTGGATTTTTTTTCCAGACAGCCCTTGTATGATCCGTCCAATCCTAAAATCTTGATGTTGTCTTCACTGTCTCCACCTCGCTTCATCTAAATGTTTCTTGAGTACCTTCTCCACTCCCAGAGCCCCTACCGTACGTAGTTCAGGCTCCAACACTCCTCTAGCAGGCCTGCCTGCTAATTCCTTCTTCCAGTCTTAGGCCTCTCCAGCCCATCTTCACACTGCGGCCACGCTGTGGCTTTTCTAAAACCAAGTCTGTTCCCTCAATTTAAACTCTCCAGGGGCTCCACATTGCCTCTAGGATCAAGCCCAACTCCCAAGCGCGGTATCCAGGGAAGCCCTTGGTGGAAATGACGCACATCTTCATTTCCAGCTCCTCTCCTCAGTTCGCCCTGTCGGTCAGCTATTCACTCCAAGTGTTTCCCATCCTCCTAAACACACTGGCTTCTACCTGTGTGCTGTGCCTTTTGCCAGGCATCAAATACAAATATTTTTATGTTGCATTCTTAAATTCTATTTCAAACATACAGAAAATTACAGCCAAGATGACAACACCAGAATTGAATTTTAACAACTTGCCATGTTTGCTTCAGTGTTTTGTTCAAAAGAAATGAAACAGTGCAGATAACGGTTTATCTCCGTTTCTTGAATTACAAGATGTAAGCAAAGTAACTGATATTTTAAGGCCTCTGATGCCAATTGCCAAATTGCTTTCCAAAAAGGCATGTAAATGTATACCCTCACCAGTAATGTGAGAGGCCTTGCACTTTATCACCTCCTCACTAGCAAGAATTCTTTAAAAACAAAACCCCAAATCACCATCAGCAGCGCCGCATCATCAGTTTGATAGCAGAGCAGTTGAAAACGCCACGTCTTTGATGAACTTTTGCCCCCATGTGTTTGCTAACACGTTTGTTTCTTTGGTGAATTGTCTGTTTGAGCACTTTACCAACCCGGTTATCAAGGTTTTAGTGCTTTTTGTGTCTTCAGTGTAAGAACACTATACGGACTGAAAACAGTAAACTTTGTTTCATTTGTGGTGCACATTTCCCTCTGTTTGCTTTATAAAATTTGGCTGTTTTGATGTACCAACGTTTCCGATTCTACGTTTTCTGTCCCTTTCTCCCCCTCTGCCTGACCATGAAGTGTGGGAGGGCTGGTCGGCGTACCCTCTCTCCACCGAACAAATGCCCTTTCCCTGGGCGAGCTCAGGCCGCATTGCCTCGTTATTGACCGCAAGGTGCCTCACCAACTTAGAACACACCTTGGGGTTCAACCGCCCTCTGACAGCTCTGTTTGGATAACTCACTGGCGCCTGGGCCTCAACATGCTCCAACCTGATATTGGGAATTTCCCCCCACACCCTCTCTATCTGTGTCCTGGCTCCACCATCCACCTGGCCGCCCATGCCGGAGCTGGAGGACGTCCCCGAATGGCCCCTCCGCACTTCGTGTGTCAAGTACCCGGTCCGCGCTATGGCCTGCGGCCCTTCCTCCATCTCCGCTGTGACTCCTCCTGAGGAGTCCTCTCCTGCGTTACTTGGATCACCTCCTCTCACCCCAAAACTTTCTTAATAAAACATTTTAAACATACTAAAGGGCAGAGAATGTTCTAATGCATACGTATGCATCTACTACTCAGGTTTTATACATGCCATTTATAAATTTGCCATTAAGTGCAAATTTTGTTAAGGATGAGAATAACAGAGCTCGACTCTCCAACGCCTGTCACCCGCCTTCTCTCTCCTCAGCGGTGATCACCATTCTCATGGTGGTGCCTTTCCTCCTTACTTTTCATTCTTCCACCACGTACATTAAGTTTGAAAATATGTATATTTTGCATTTAAAATGTTAAGTCACTGGTGCCATATGCCCTGTAATCCTTCTGCCTGCAACTTGCTTTTTTTGAACTTAACATTGTATTTTGGGATCTGGCTCTGTTAGCACAGTGGCTCCAGTCTAATTGCTGTACAGATTCCACAGTATGAAGCTACTTCAATTCACACACCTACTCCCCTATTGGTGGACGTTTAGGTTATTTCCTTTTTTCTTTTCTCTTTTTCTTTCTTTCTTCTTCTTCTTTTTTTTTTTTTCTTTTGCATTATGAACTATGCTTCCCCTCATTTTCTCTGACGTGTGGGTGAGTGTCCACAGGGCACGTTCCTGGTGGAAGTGCTGAGTCGACAACACCCTCAGCTTCATTCGACTCAGCTGAACGGTCCTCCTCCCGGGTTTCAGAGCGCCTTCTCCCACGTTCTCACCAGACAGGCTCTGACAGCTTTTCCACTGTAGCTGACTCGGTGGGTGTGAATCACATTTCACTGTGGTTTGAGTTTGCACTTTCCTGTTTACAAGTGAGGCTTAATGTCTTTCCCCTTGGGTGCTGGCTGCTGTGTTTTCTTTCTGTGTGAGCTGCTTATTTGGAACCGTTGTCCCCACAATAACCTCTTGTCCCCTCCAATCCATTCTCTACACCTGCTCCCCAAAGCGAACTTCTGGAAGCAGCAGCTCTGGCCAGGCACAGCTCCATGTAACAACCCATGGGCTGCTCAAAGCCCCAGATTCAGACCCGCACCTTCCTGTCCTCACTTCCCGTAGCATTCAGGCCGTGTGCTTCCCTTCATCTCTCCAGATTCCAGAGAGCTGCTTCCTGTCTCCACTGTGCAGGGGCTGGGCCGTGAGCTCACGGACTGGGGAAGGCTCCTTGGCCTTGGGACTGCCACTTCCTCCCAAGCAGAGCACAGGCAGATCAGGAGTAAGCAAATAGGGATGCGGTTTCAGCTGATGACAGGAAGATGTCGGGAAACAGGGGGAGAGGGTCCTAGCGAACACACCACAGGTAACGAGCAAAGGGCCTGGTGTTTACTCACTCCTGTGTATGAATGCTGTCAGCGTCACAGGCGTGTGCCTGTGCGTCGCCTACGTTATCATGACAACCCTGACCTTCAGGCAATGGCAGGAATCTCTGTATGGTACTGTGTCCCCAGTAAGAGTACAAGGGACGAGGAAACAAGGTGGGGAACAGCGGTGGTTCCACTTACCCTGCACAGGGGACTGGGTGCTTCTCTGCCCCGCACCTTTGGGCTCTGTGTACAAGTTACTGTGGCGGCAACTCCCTTGACCCCTGTCTCCAGCAACCAGCAGGTGAGGGGGTCACCATCATGCCCAGTGGGATGAGGCAGGGCTGCTTTTTAAAAATGGGCTCAGGGAGGAACATGTGAGGAGCCCAGGTGGTCCCCGTGGCCACTTCCTGGTCTGCTCCTGCCGCACTGTAATTGTTCGTGAACATTTGCAGCCCCCAGGCTGTGAGGCTGTGGTTGCCGAGAACTCAAGAGCTCTCAGGAAAGAGTTACACCACGGGGGACCCCTGAAGACCCGCTGAGGTGACAGCTGGGGGTGAGGGGAACTTAGAATGGACAATGGGGGAGGGACAGGGTAAGTACCAGTCGTGGCCCTCAGACCACCCGCATCATATGTGCGCTGAGGCTGCCTGCAGGCCATTTCCAGCCACTGTCACCCAGAGGGTGTTCATTCAGCCCTTCGTCCTGTGACAGCTCAGCTCAGACTCCCCACTGCCCTGGCAGGAGCGTTCTCAAATCCCCGCTGCAGGTGAGATCCTTGTGGCCAGTTCTCCCCTCGCCTCCCCA